>QNUK01001030.1:0-20000 GCA_013621035.1 Clarias magur
GTTATTGCGTTTGATGGCCAGGTTTGCTTGGTTCCATAGCCGTCGACACCGACGGACCAACTGTTGGGCTGACGGTACTTCAACCTCCGGTTCTTGGTGTTCGAACATCGGAGGCTGGAAGCCGTGGCATGCCTCAAATGGGCTTAAGCCAGTGGCGGATGAAACGTGGAGGTTGTGTGATAGTTCAGCCCAGATGAGGTAGCGAGCCCAGGAGCACTGACGGTCGGCGACAAAAATGATGGTACCCCTAGAAAATACTGAAAATAATGTGACCAAAGGGACATGTTAATTAAAGGTGTGTCCACTAATTAGCATCACAGGTGTCTACAATCTTGTAATCAGTCAGTGGGCCTATATATAGGGCTCCAGGTAGTCACTGTGTTGTTTGGTGACATGGTATGTACCACACTCAACATAGACCAGAGGAAGCAAAGGAAAGAGTTGTCTCAGGAGATTCGAAAGAAAATTATAGACAAGCATGTTAAAGGTAAAGGCTATAAGACCATTTCCAAGCAGCTAGATGTTCCTGTGAATACAGTTGCACATATTATTCAGAAATTTAAGATCCATGGGACTGTAGCCAACCTCCCTGGACATGGCCGCACAAGGAAAATTCATGACAAATCAAAGAGACGGATAATCCACATCGTACCAAAAGAGCCCAGAAAGACTTCTAAAGAGATCCAAGGTGAACTTCAATTATCAGTGTCAATCAGTTTCAGTGTCCAGATCGCACCAAATCGTCGTTGTTTGAGCCACAGTGGACCTACATGGGAGAACGACCAAGGAGGACACCAATTGTTGAAAAACAAATCAAGAAAAAAGCCAGATGGAAATATGCCAAACTTACATGTTGACAAGCCACAAAGCTTCTGCTATGGACAGATGAGACAAAAATGGAACTTTTTGCCAAGGCACATCAGCTCTATGTTCACAGACGGAAAAATGAAGCATATCAAGAAAAGAACACTTTCCCTACTGTGAAACATGGAGAAGGCTCTGTTATGTTCTGGGGCTGCTTTGCTGCATCTGGCACAGGGTGTCTTGAATCTGTGCAGGGTACAATGAAATCTCAAGACTATCAAGGGATTCTAGAGAGAAATGTGCTGGCCAGTGTCAGAAAGCTGGGTCTCTGTCGCAGGTCATGGGTCTTGCAACAGGACAATGACCCAAAACACAGCTAAAAACACCCAACAATGGATAAGAGGAAAACATTGGACTATTCTAAAGTGGCCTTCTATGAGCCCTGACCTCAATCCTATTGAGCATCTTTGGAAGGAGCTGAAACATGCAGTCTGGAAAAGGCACGCTTCAAACCGGAAACAACTGGAGCAGCTTGCTCATGAGGAGTGGGCCAAAATACCTGCAGAGAGGTGCAGAAGTCTCATTGACAGTTACAGGAATCGTTTGATTGCAGTGATTGCCTCAAAAGGTTGTGCAACAAACTATTAGGTTAGGGGTACCATCATTTTTGTCCAGGCCTGTTCCATGAGTTCATAATTTTTTATAATTCCATTGAAGCATGGTTGAAAAGCAATGTCTGACTTTCATTGGTTAACATTCATAGAATTCTTATTTATTATTACTTTTGTCAGATTAAAGTTATTTCTGTGACCTTTGTGAGTTTTTCTTTCATTGACCGAAGGGTACCAACAATTTTGTCCATGTGTGTACAACAATGTACCCGTGCCTGGTGCATCCTCGTCTCCAGATCCCAGCGTAGTGGTGCTATGATCTTGGTGGGAGGTAGGACAGGCGCGGGCTCCACCCGGAGGACGTCTTCCTCATGCTGTCGGGAGAGGGCGTCGGCCTTGGTGTTCTTGGACCCCGGGCGGTATGACAGATGGAAGTTGTAACTCTCAAAAAATAACGCCGACTGCGCCTGTCTAGGGTTAAGCTGTTTCATTCTTCGGGTGGTGATTAGATTCTGGTGGTCGGTCCAGACGATGAACGGATGAACATGTTTCCAAAAAATAAAAAATATATTTACTTGCTCAAAATACACACAAAATATATTTTTTTCTTTGAATATTTCTATTTTATGTTACTTTCCCCCAACAATACAGTATAGACCAAAAGTTTGGACACACCTTCTCATTCAAAGAGTTTGAATTTGTATTATGGCAAGAAAAAAGCAGCTAAGTAAAGAAAAACGAGTGGCCATCATTACTTTAAGAAATGAAGGTCAGTCAGTCCGAAAAATTGGGAAAACGTTGAAAGTGTCCCCAAGTGCAGTCACAAATCATAGGTGAAGTGGTGAAGGGCTTTAGCTGAGAAGTATGGAATACTGGGTGGATCCGGAGTGCCGTAGGCAGCTGGAGCCGGTAGGTGACGGGGTTGATTCGGAGGGTGATTCGGTATGGACCGATGAAACGAGGTGATAATTTTCTGGATTCTGTCTGCAGGTGTAGATTTTTTGTAGACAGCCATACCTTGTCACCTACGTGGTACAATCGCTCCGGTGGGTGTCGACGGCGGTGCTGACTGATGTAGCGGGCGTTGGTGCGTTTGATGGCCAGGTTTGCTTGGTTCCATAGCCGTCGACACCGACGGACCAACTGTTGGGCTGACGGTACTTCAACCTCCGGTTCTTGGTGGTCGAACATCGGAGGCTGGAAGCCGTGGCATGCCTCAAATGGGCTTAAGCCAGTGGCGGATGAAACGTGGAGGTTGTGTGATAGTTCAGCCCAGATGAGGTAGCGAGCCCAGGAGCACTGACGGTCGGCGACAAAGCACCTCAGGTAGCGCTCCAGTTGTTGGTTGGTCCGTTCCGTTTGACCGTTTGGGTGGTAGCCGGAGGACAGACTACAGGTGGAATGGATCAGACGGCAGAAGGCCTTCCAGAACCGTGAGGTGAACTGAGGCCCCCTGTTTGAGACGATGTCCTTTGGGAACCCATGCAGGCAAACTACATGTTCTAATATCAGCTCGGCTGTTTTCTTAGCTGATGGGAGCCCGGGAAGGGCCACCAGGTGCACAGCTTTGGAGAACCGGTCGACGATGGTGAGGATGGTGTTCTTTCCTTCGGAAACCGGCAGGCCCGTGATGAAGTCGACGGCAATGTGTGTCCAGGGCCGACGGGGAACAGGAAGTGGTTGAAGCTCGCCCGGAGATGGTTGATTTACACACGTGGACAAAATTGTTGGTACCCTTCGGTCAATGAAAGAAAAACTCACAATGGTCACATAAATAACTTTAATCTGACAAAAGTAATAATAAATAAGAATTCTATGAATGTTAACCAATGAAAGTAAGACATTGCTTTTCAACCATGCTTCAACAGAATTATAAAAAAAAAATAAACTCATGGAACAGGCCTGGACAAAAATGATGGTACCCCTAGAAAATACTGAAAATAATGTGACCAAAGGGACATGTTAATTAAAGGTGTGTCCACTAATTAGCATCACAGGTGTCTACAATCTTGTAATCAGTCAGTGGGCCTATATATAGGGCTCCAGGTAGTCACTGTGTTGTTTGGTGACATGGTATGTACCACACTCAACATAGACCAGAGGAAGCAAAGGAAAGAGTTGTCTCAGGAGATTCGAAAGAAAATTATAGACAAGCATGTTAAAGGTAAAGGCTATAAGACCATTTCCAAGCAGCTAGATGTTCCTGTGAATACAGTTGCACATATTATTCAGAAATTTAAGATCCATGGGACTGTAGCCAACCTCCCTGGACATGGCCGCACAAGGAAAATTCATGACAAATCAAAGAGACGGATAATCCACATCGTACCAAAAGAGCCCAGAAAGACTTCTAAAGAGATCCAAGGTGAACTTCATCATCAGTGTCAGATCAGTTCAGTGTCAGATCGCACCATCCGTCGTTGTTTGAGCCAAAGTGGACTACATGGGAGACGACCAAGGAGGACACCATTGTTGAAAACAAATCAGAAAAAAGCCAGACTGGAATATGCCAAACTACATGTTGACAAGCCACAAAGCTTCTGCTATGGACAGATGAGACAAAAATGGAACTTTTTGCCAAGGCACATCAGCTCTATGTTCACAGATGGGAAAATGAAGCATATGAAGAAAAGAACACTGTCCCTACTGTGAAACATGGAGGAGGCTCTGTTATGTTCTGGGGCTGCTTTGCTGCATCTGGCACAGGGTGTCTTGAATCTGTGCAGGGTACAATGAAATCTCAAGACTATCAAGGGATTCTAGAGAGAAATGTGCTGGCCAGTGTCAGAAAGCTGGGTCTCAGTCGCAGGTCATGGGTCTTGCAACAGGACAATGACCCAAAACACAGCTAAAAACACCCAAGAATGGCTAAGAGGAAAACATTGGACTATTCTAAAGTGGCCTTCTATGAGCCCTGACCTCAATCCTATTGAGCATCTTTGGAAGGAGCTGAAACATGCTGTCTGGAAAAGGCACCCTTCAAACCGGAAACAACTGGAGCAGCTTGCTCATGAGGAGTGGGCCAAAATACCTGCAGAGAGGTGCAGAAGTCTCATTGACAGTTACAGGAATCGTTTGATTGCAGTGATTGCCTCAAAAGGTTGTGCAACAAACCATTAAGTTAGGGGTACCATCATTTTTGTCCAGGCCTGTTCCATGAGTTCATTTTTAAAAATAATTTTATTGAAGCATGGTTGAAAAGCAATGTCTGACTTTCATTGGTTAACATTCATAGAATTCTGATGACATTACTTTTGTCAGATTAAAGTTATTTCTGTGACCTTTGTGAGTTTTTCTTTCATTGACCGAAGGGTACCAACAATTTTGTCCATGTGTGTACAACAATGTACCTGTGCCTGGTGCATCCTCGTCTCCAGATCCCAGCGTAGTGGTGCTATGATCTTGGTGGGAGGTAGGACAGGCGCGGGCTCCACCCGGAGGACGTCTTCCTCATGCTGTCGGGAGAGGGCGTCGGCCTTGGTGTTCTTGGACCCCGGGCGGTATGACAGATGGAAGTTGTAACTCTCAAAAAATAACGCCGACTGCGCCTGTCTAGGGTTAAGCTGTTTCATTCTTCGGGTGGTGATTAGATTCTGGTGGTCGGTCCAGACGATGAACGGCTCTCTGACGCCCTGGAGCCAATGACGCCATTCCTCCAGAGCCCACTTTATGGCCAACAGCTCGCGGTCCCCTACCCCGTATCACTGCTGAGTGGGGTCAAATTTTCTGGAGAAAAAGCTACAAGGGTGCAGCTTCTGATCTGGACCTCGTTGGGAGAGAACAGCCCCGAAGCGTCCACCTCCACAACGAATGGTTTGCTCGCATCTGGGTGAAGGAGAATTGGTGCGGTGGTGAAGCGGTGACGCAATTCCTGGAAGGCGGAGATGGAGGCAGAGTTGAGGGTGAAGGGGTGAGAAGATGGTCGTGTCAGGGCGGTTAAAGGAGCTGCAACCGTACTGTAGTCCTGGATAAAGCGACGATGGAAATTCGCAAACCCAAGAAACCGTTGAAGTTGCTTGAGGGTCTTGGGTAGGGGCCAATGACGCACAACTTCCAGTTTCTGCGGGTCCACGGCCACACCCTGGGGCGAGATAACAAAACCCAGGAACGTGGTGGAGCGCTCGTGAAAAGCGCACTTCTCCAACTTACAATACAGTTGATGGGTGAGCAATCTCTTGAGGACCGCCCTGACGTGTTGGACATGTTCGTCAACAGTCCGGGAGTAAACGAACACCCAGCAGCCTAGCATGTCTCTGAGAACATCATTGATGAATTGTTGGAATGCAGCAGGTGCGTTACAGAGTCCAAAAGGGATGACCAGGCTTTCATAGTGTTCTGTGGGGGTGATGAAGGCCGTTTTCCACTCATCACCCTCTCTAATGCGCACCAAGTTGTAGGCGCTCCGGAGGTCTAACTTAGTAAAGATGGTGGCACCAGAGAGGGCATCCAGAGCAGAGTTGGTAAGCGGCAATGGGTGTCGGTTCTTGATGGTGATATCGTTGAGCCCCCGATAATCGACACATGGACGTAAGTCACCTCCTTTTTTCTTTACAAAGAAGAACCCCGCTTTGGCAGGTGAGGAGGAGGGCCGGATGGTACCTTGGCGAAGGGCGCTGGAAACATACTCCTCCATCGCCTGCATCTCAGTGGAAGATAGTGAGTAGAGATGGCCACGGCTTGGTTCGGGCGAGCAGGCGCTGGTCGATTCGGAGGGCGAGTTGAATTAAGCCCTCCAACGTAGCTGGAAGTTCTCGTCCAGCGAGCTCGTCCTTGATGCGTGCAGCCAGTCCCTCATAGTAGGCTGTCCGGAGGGCGGCGTCTCCCCAGTTGGTCTGGGCAGCCAGGGTTCGGAAATCTGCCTTGTAGTGGCTCACGAACGAGCCTCCCTGCCGCAGATGATATAACTTGGAGTAAGTCTCCACCTCAGCAGCAGGATGTTCAAAAGTTAGCTTTAGTTGATGGGTGAACTCTGTGTATAAATAGGCGACATCTGAATCCGAGCGAAGGACCACCGTGGCCCACTCAGCTGCCTGTCCGGATAGCAACGAGACGAGAAGTGCAATGCGCAGTCGGTCTGTGGAGTATCTGGTGGAATTAAACTCAAACACAAGTTCCAATGATGTTAAAAACACACTGCATTTCCCATCCGTGCCATCCCACTTATCTGGTAGAGCTATGAAGACATCAGAAGGGGGAGGGTGGTGGCGGCGCAACAGCCGCTGCGACGGGCACAGGGCCGCAACATCTTGGATGCCTTTGCGGAGAACCGCAACTTCACTACTGAGCTGATCGATCAGCTTAGCATGTTAGTCAACCACATCGCAGAGGTGAGCGTAATTCGCTGGGTTTACTGCTGTTGGCTCAGTCATTCTGTCATAAACACACGGAGATGGACCAGAAGACTAGCAGTTAGCCCTGTAGCGTGGATGATAAACCCAAACGCGGAAGTAGCGTGAGCAGGCAGGATAACCACGCTGTTATTTTTAGAACTCTCCCGAAGCGAGAGCAAGAGTCTACACAAATAAACTCGCGTTCTAATAACACACACTCAATCGAAAGCAAAACCCAAGAAAGTGAGTACTCATGATTAGACGGACACAGCATCGGCGATAGTATAGGCAAACTCAATGACTGAGCAATGTGTGGAGCCATCTTGTCTCCTTTTATGCTTCCTGAATAACGACCGGACTACTTCCAGGTCCTAGTGCCGGTCGTGTTAGGAGTGCGCATGACACAGCCGCCTGGAGCATGGCTGGTCCCATAGCGAACCATGGCAAGTGAACGGATCGTGCACGAAATGTGATCCCCCGAGATGCCCCGTCCCATAAACGCCCACATGGGCTTTCCAGTAAGATGGTTGCAATCCTGTATAACCTACCGCTACCGCACCCTGGCGCATCTGTTTGGGATCAGCAGCGCGTCGGTGTGCCTGATTACGTCATTAAACCGCGAAGAAGTCGCAGTTTTAATGACGTACAGAACGCAATGCCTCAGAAAATCCGATCTGTCTGTTTACACGACAATCACATTAGCACATATCTGATTTATATCTGATTTATTTCCACATATGAAGGAGACCTGAAACCGATCTCAAAATATTGGAATGCATGCGTTTTTTTTTTCCTGTTTATACGGGCATAGAAAATAATTTGAATCGGAATTGGGTCACATTTAACTGACAGTATAAACGTAGCTTTATACAGCATGTGCATAATCAGGCATTGTCAACATAGTTTCATGAATAGATGATATGGTAAAACAAAAATAATAAAACCGATTAATAAAACAGAATTTTTATATTACTCACCCATGATGCTTATACTATTTAAAATTAATTAATTACTTAATAAATAACTAGTTATTGCAATATTTTCCAAGACATCCTTAATAATCCTTAAAGACACAGTAACATCTGTAATTTATCTATACCAATAGCTGTAGATACGGATTACAAATGCAGGCTATGTATTTTATATTACGGTGTAGTTTATCTAGTTCCGTTTAATACACTGATAGATCATATTTTGCTGCAAAGTAAAGCTCAAAATGTAACTTCTGCTTGGGTTTGTTTTCGTTATATTTTTGATGATGGTGTTTTTTGCTGATAGTCAAAATTGGCATAACAAAATGGCCCATAATATCTGGAACAAATATCTGCCCATATGGATGTTACATGGCGCAGTATGGAGTGTCGCACCACAAGAGCCTAATAATAAGAGCCCTTATGCAGGGCTTGAGAGGGGAGAACTTATAAGAGAGCGTTATGTATTCTTTTTTATGCTGTGCACTATTAATTTAAACTGAGTGTGCACGTTGGACTGACGCGTGCCACTCTCTCTTTCTCTCTCTCTCTCTCTCTCTCTCTCTCTCTCTCGCTGGCGTCCTAGATAGACAGAGGCTGGGGATTTGCCTCTGTCTCTGAACAGCCTGTCTGTCTTCCTTTTCTTTTCATTCGTTTGTTCTTTTTCTTTCTTTCTTTCTTTCTTGATGTGTCTTTGGCCCTGGTACCTTACAGGTGCAACCTAAATGATCGCACCAAGTTCGGCGGTATCAGGACCCTTTATGTAAACACGCCTTCAGGTGCGGCTCATTCAGGCTGATTGTCTAACGGTGGCGTTGCCTGGCAACCGCATGTATAAATGGCCGAGCCTTTGCCTGTTCAGAACTCCACGTGTTAGCAGCCTGCGGATCTGCCCATTCTGAACAGTTTATGCGAGGATCTGACCCTCTCGCGAGCCACATCGTTACAACAGATCAGTATTTCTTTAGTCATTTAACCTTGCATAATGTTCACCCAATTTAAGATCTGATGGGGCATTAATCACTTATCACAACTATGAATAGATGAGGCAGCAGAGACAGATTAAATCCCCATGAACATTCACACTTGAGAACAATACTAAAACAACTAAAGGGTTCCAGAGGTTTAGTGCCTGTTATCGCAGGACATGGATGACTTACAGTATACTACTGTGTTTTTCACTGCCCTAGTTTCATTTGGTTTTACACAATTTCATGTGCTATTTGTGTGTGCATGTGTGTGTGTGTGTGTGTGTGTGAGAGAGAGAGAGAGAGAGAGAGAGAGAGAGAGCGTGTGCGCAAGAGAGGGGTTATATTGTGATTTATCCAAGGTTACTAAAGCCTGGCTTACTACTACTAATAAAAAAATATTTCAATGTAACCTATGGGTCTCAATCAGCCAACACTGTAAACAAATGACACAACAAATTATATACTCTGAAAAATCACATTTTATTTGAACATTGAAAAAAAAAAAATATATATATATATTAAAAGATATATATATATATATATATATATATATATATATATATATATATATATATATATATATATATAAACAATCACCAATTATTGTTAAAGCCAGTCCGTGGCTGCACAGGGGGCTTCTTAGTCTTTCGTTAATTTTACTTGACTTGAAACCAATATTGCTGCACTGTTTTATTGGACATGGCTGTTTTGTAATGTTCAGCAAAATAAACACTGTCTGCGGCAAATGTGGACGTCTCAAAGTCATGATGTAATAGAGACAAGTCTCTTTATATCCTTCTCCACTAATGTTATCATGGTGTAAATTATTAACATATGTATGTATTTCACTTGAGGACAAAATAGACCATGCATCTGTTTAGTATTTTTTGAACAGCTGTGTTCATAGGTTTAATCAGCTATTTACCAGACAATGTTGATGCACTAACGGTTAAAGTGCCACAGGAGTGTGCTCCTGCGTTCGTCAGGTTTGCTTGAGCTGGCTTTAACACAAACACATTTGCACGCCGGCAGGTCGAAAGAACCCAACTTAGCACCATCTAATAGTCAGTAGTGGGGTGAGGGGGGTGGGTCTGTATATTCTCCATTGAGATTTCCCATATTACCTTTCTCACACTCCACTCCTCCTAAGTTTGTCTTTGTTCTTTTAATGAAGCTCTTGAAACCCAAAGCATTTTTTAAACTGAGAAAAAAATTTATATGGGTCACTTAAGCACAAAATAGCACAGATACAAATGATCAAGTGTTTAATTGTTGTTGTCATTTTTTCAAACATGAAGATTTTTATAAAGATTCACATAGACTGAATTTAAGAATGCATCCCTAAGAACCTAAAACACAAACACACTCACACACCTTAGATAAAAAGAGGAGATGCGCATTCACAACTCTGACCATCTTTTGTCTTGTAAATGAGGTATCCTCATTCATCTTCCAGTCCCCACCATCGGACATACTCTTAGTTTGAACTGTATACTGTAGCTGTGTTTGTTAGGGCACTTGTTTATACGCAGTTCTTTAATGCACGGAACACTTACTTTCTGGTTTGTTTTGTTTTAAATATTGCCTATTACCTTATGCAGCAAAATAAACAATGTTACCATTGTGTACATTATTAACATATTGATGTCTTTTAATTAAGGACAAAAATAGATCATGTGCTTGTGTTTAGGACTGCTTCTGAACAGCTGTGTTCATAGGTTTACTCAACGATTTACAAGACAACAGTTAAAGTGCTACATGTAAGCATTTGTAGATGGAGAGGTGTGTCCGTGTGCACTCCTGCATTTCTCAGTTGGCTTTAACACAAACAAATTTGCGCACAGACAGGTCTAAAGAACCCCTCCCCCTGCCAAAAAATAACCCCCTGAGGTTTCTCACCTTCCACTTTGTCTTTGCTCTTTCGACTTCTTAAATCCCCAAACATTTATTTATACTGGGAAACTATACTGAGAAGCTACATAAATTATAGATATAATGCATAAGCTCAAACTAGCACAGATACATATGATCAAATGTTTAACTATTGTTTTTGTTTGTTTCTATGACCGATAATAATAATAAAATAATAATAATATAAATAATAATAAATAATAATAATAAAATTATTATTTATTTATTATTATTATTATTATTATTATTATTATTATTAATTATTATTAATTAGCCCAACTCTTTGACTATTTAAACAAAATTGTCTCCATTTTTTGCCCATTGAAGTAGCTGATTCAAGTAAATGTTTTTTTTTAATTACCCCAAACAATTCCCCAACAATTGAAACACGCAAACATGACTTAAAAACATTTATTCTTCCAAAACTTGTCAAAGTTAAAACAGTAATTTGTATAAAACAGGTGAATAGAAGTTGTATTTTGCTTAAAGGTCAGTAAAATACATGGATAACACCAGCTGCTTATTAGTCCCTATCTGGTTCTTTTATATTAAAATATTTATTTTTAAAAACTATCAAAGATGGAACAGTTTAAGTCTTTGTTTCCCCCAAAGTATCAGACGTTTTGCAGTTCTATGTTCAGAATATAGACCTGACCAAACATCATTCTAAAGCTGTTGCACTGTGACGTCATCCCTACTACAGCACCCTCAACAGCCTTGTTCATGCTCCTCCAGTAGCTCCAAAAGGCCAGTCATCACCCATCTGACCCAATCCTCCACAACGGAGCTCTGCTTAAAAAAAACAGGAGAATTTAGTGAAGACAAAGAAATAAACTTTACAGAATAACTAGTTTTGATAAAATTTAAATTGTTAATAAACCTATTTGCCACAGAAATACTGTAAAATACTGTTTTGGGAATTCTGGAATGTAACTAAATTGCCTGGGCCAATTAGGGCCCAAGCACTATAGGTGCGCGGGACCCTCTTGTTTTCCTAAGGATTATTTAAAACATTTTTGCACCCTTTTGGACTTTTCGGGAGTCTTAACATGCTCAAAAACTAATGAAACTTGGAAGACAGATTGGAATCTGCTGCCATTTGTCACATCTGTGCCACCTCAGCCCTGGAGAATAAGATCTGGTTCACCGGATTACTGAGCTGGCGCTTTGTCTCCCCCTAGTGTGTCTACGTGTGTACTTGTTTTCACTTTTACACCAAATTAAGTTCACCTGTGTCTTCCTCGTGTGTCTCTTTATTTATTCCGGTTGAACCCGTAACCTTTTTGTCTGTTCACCGTTGTGCACGTTTTCTATGTACGTCTTTTCATGAGCTACGTGTTTGTTCCGTCTCTCCCCCAGGACTGAGAGGTTTCTGCCTCGGGCGGCTGGAAAAGCCAGTGACAAGGTCAAGTTCAAGGCTGTGTGATTCTCAGCCTTCTTCTGTTCGCGTTTGCGAACTTGTCAATGGTTTTTGTTTTCTTCCTACCAGCCCATCTGTAAACCCGTCCTGGGGAGTCATCCGTTGTGTTATTTCATTTTCTTGTTTATTTCTTGGACATTACTTCATTCTTTTGCCAAACAATCATCTACGTTAACCCTGCATCTGTGTCCACCCCAGTTACTAGCAACATGACAGATGAACAGACCTCTCAGGATGCAGCAAGGACCCCCCTACCCGATGAAGACCCTCCAATGCACGAGTATCTCGGCTGTCAGCAAAGCGAGATTGACAGCCTGGCACGAGCCGTGAACGATCTACCATGCAGTGTAAGTCAGCTCGTGACAGCTCGATCCCCCTCTCCCCGGAAAATAAATAAATTAATTAATTACGAGGCTTGCATAGTTTCCTCTTAAAATGACAGTCAACTTTCTGAGAATTCATGACAGAAATGTTTGTACAGATGTGATTACTACACTACCATGAGTGCGATCCTGTAGAACCAAAAACATTCTTACCGTATTTTTTACAGTAAACTTCTGGCAACCACAGCTGCCGTTTTTTTATCGTAAAATTTACGGTTTGTTTTTTTACAGTGCAATAATGGTGCTACCGTGTTTTTTACTGTAAAATTCTGGTAACCACAGCTGCCAGTTTTTTACTGTAAAATTTACAGTTTTTTTTTTTTACAGTGTACGTGCTGGGTTAATTTAACCCAGCAAAATGGGTAAAATATTCAATCCAAATGCTAGGTCATATTTAACTATAATGCTGAGTTAATTCTACCTCACAAATAAGTTATTATTATTTTTATGTTTTACATGTCTATGTGTAAAACAGTTTAATATGCTGGTCTATTACAAAAAAAAAACTCTAAGTTTTGCAAACCATACATGTATGCATTATACACCCAATTAAATGTACAAATCATAGAAAAAATATTTATATTTATTTTTCAAAAGCACAAGATCAGATAATACAAAACAAGTTCAACAGCGACATCATTACGATACTATTACTGAGAAGCACTAATGCCTGAGAGCAGTGCTGGTCATTATCTCCCAACATCAGCATGTAGGGGTTCGGCCTCGACACTTCAGCCTGCTGGAGATATTCCATGGTGTCGGTTCCAACCTTAGAAAGAAAGTAAAGTAAAAGTTTATGGAAAAATCGAGAGGGTTGGCTAGTATGCATATTTGTAAGAAGATTAGTGTTCTTACAAACACCTAAGCTTTTTATATGTGTTTGCTAACGCTAGCAACCTAGCTAAATGCTAGCGTCATGCTGGCACTACAGTTAACAGTTTAGCTTTCATTCATCACTTCACCATCTTCATACACCCTGCAAGTGTAGTGGGTTGAAAATTATAATTATCTAAAGTGGGCAGTTATCAAATATATAAAAGATTTGACCAAACATTAAAAATTTTCAAGAGAAGCAATGTTACACTATCTTTAAATTCATTACTGACTCTGATGTATTTTTGGGCTAACGCTGCAAGTGTTCTTATTTGTTCCTCCTGTAGAGGGCGTTTAGCGCTTTTGAGATGTTGAATGGCGCTGCTCAGGTCAGAGTTCATTAAACATCACCAGAGCTTGCAGCATTTTCATGTTTCTCACTTTTCTGCAGGTATGGAAAAATACAGTTTGTTAACCCTTTTAAAATGACATTAACTGAGTCATGATGATTTCATTATCCATGTGGATGCATATAAATGCAATTTGTTCCGATGAATTGTCTGTTTGATACAATTCCAGTATGAGTCAGTAACCAATTAGTGCAATTTGTGAATAGAGAGACAGAGACCGCGAAATACCAACAAGCATGTACATGAACTGAGTTTATAAATGTTTTTGATAAGTTGTACATATGGATTGTAATTGCATAAATAAATAGATAAGTTAAATGCACGTTCTCTATAGGAGTTAAAGTTAGTGAGTTGAGCCGAAAATGGCGGCGAGTGTATTTAAGCTAGAGCCAAGATGGCGTCGGCCGTGTGAAAAATAACGTGAAACAAGACGGTTTAAGGAGAAAGTAACAGTGGATTTCATGCTTTGTTTACAAAACACTTTCTGAGTGTTATAATATAGCTGTAACAAATGGTGCGCATTGAATACTAAACCTAAAGCCTACATTTTTATGCTATTTTACAAATGAAAAATACAAATGGTATATTCTTTTGTTTTTTATTTTCATTTTTAAAAAATAAAATATTACATTTAATATTTTATAAAGAATACCAAAGAAATTGGAATACCAAAGAAAAATTGTGTATAGGGTGATTTGTATTGTTTTATTCATATTATTATATGGAAAATCTCAATTTCATCCATTCCAGGGATTAAAAACGGTAACAATGTCAATTTTAGAATCTGGAATCAAGATGAAATTTACACAAATGTAATTTAAGAGGCCTGAACCACTGCAAGTCTTCAGAAGAGCCTTTTTCAGTGCATTTCAATGTCTCTGAATGTACAGTATAGGTGAGAACAGCTGATTCACACCTGGGTAGGGGTAAATTATTTGCATTCAAATGTTGTCTGACATTGTAAAGCAGACACAGTAACACTGAAAGAACAACCCAGGATAAATAGGAAAAGAGACCCTGATTATACGACATAAATACAATTTAGTACAACAAAATACCTCCACGCTCTGGAAAACTTTGTGTGCTGTTGAGTGCTGATTAGACTAGGTAGGAAATTAAAGAGGAGGAAGTAAACAATAGCCCACGTTTAGAAGAGCATTTTTATTGAAGACTATGAAAAAAATAATTCTGCATCTATTTTTAGGCGTGCCAGCTGCCACTTTTTAGTTATAAATTTTCTACACAACTCTTATGCCCACATGACTATTTATTTTAACTATTTAAACCATTAAACTCTTTATTTTACTATTTTAATTAACTGTATTATTTAATAAAAAATAATATTAAAAACAAGAACAATAAATTTGTTAAAAATATTATTGATTACATTTGGGCTGATAAAACGGTCCTCAAAACTTTTACAGATGATATACAGTATGCTGGAGAAACTCCCAGGTGGGATGACATTGCTTTGTGTAGTTCAAAGACAAGAAAACATTTAATTGGATGGAAAACAAATTTTAGATCATGTAATTCGTATGAAACGTGAATTATTGGTGCACCCACTGCTGCGGAGGCGATGAGATTACGTGATTATCTTCATCACTACAGCTGAAATCAAAAATCACTAATTTATCAATAAATTATTAAAATGGCCAGTCTCCTTGCTGTTTTTTTTCCCCGGGATCATTAGCGGTGATAGCTTACCAGCCGTGCCTAATTCCGCGGCCCTGCTCCTTCGCACACCAGCAGAAGGAGAGGCCGCCTAGCTAGTGAGCAAGGAGCAATATTGATTTGGCCGCACTAGCCTGAGAGGCCGTTTAGCTAATGAGCTTCGGAGTGAGCGAGACAGATATTGATTTGGGCGCACACCCATCACAGCTATCACAACTTAACACAATAACAATAATATTTAGAACATTTTGCAGGCTGCCATTTGGAGAAATCAGATAATAAAGAATAAACCAGTTGTTGGGTCAAAATAACCCAACCAGGGGTCCATTCTTCGTACGTCGCTTGAAACATCTGAGATGAATTGACAGATCTAAGATGAGATCATCACGCTAATTACGATACGGCTAATTCGGTTCTTCGACACACCTGTTGTTTGATTTAGTATAGCTGGATTGAGTTGTCTAGGATTATTTCGCGTTCGTGCGTTTGTTTAAAAGGCGATATGCATCGACAGTAGAAAGACTGATCACAACCCCTGCGATTGGTTGACAAAATGGCAAAAGAGCAGCTCTTTCTTTTTTTCTCTCTCAAGCGGAGCAAGAGCTTTTATTAGACGTTTATGGAGAATTTCAAAGTTTAATAAAGATAATTTAAAATAAAGTTATTAAATATGTAAGTGCTGCCTGTGTTACATGTTGTGTGTGTGTGTGTATATATATATATATATATATATAATATATATATATATATTAAATTTATATATTTAAAGTTAGCTGAACAAATTTGATAATTTAAGTAATCATATACTTAAGTAACAGTAAGTTTAACCTCAAAGTTCCAGCAATTTAAATCTAAAGAGCTCTGGTGGCTCAGTGGTAGGTGTCTCGCCTGCCATGCGAAAAACCCGAGTTCGATTCCCGCGCTGGATTGAATTAACTTTATTCGTAATTACTTTAAAAATTATGTAACTGATTATCTTAAATATTTTGAGTTTTGCCAACTTAATCGGGTTTACAGTGTACAAGTGAAGTAGAAGAACAAGTATAGTAAGAAGTATCTTGTCATGCTGTGCTAAAGGATCCTGTCTATCACACAATACAAGAGGAATGTGAAAAACTCTGTGTATAATCCTCACACCTTCAGTAACCGGTTGCTCCCTCATAAATGGACAAGATATAACTGCGACAGATTTGAGAAAATTACCTCCACTTATATAGAATCCTCCACAATCGGGGGATATTACATTCGGGGGATTGCTACATATTATTAGACACACACGGAGATTAACACACGAATGATGACCACAGCCACACACACATGTATACATATACTGTATTTATGTTTAAATACATCCATTCATATATTCATGCAAGATACTTTTCTTTTCCCTCCGGAGGCAGTCAGTCCATGTCAGTCAGGCTCTTTAACCAATCAGATGTGATCTTGCCATTTCAACCAATCATAACCCGCCAGGAGCGCAGCCTGAATCCTGTTTACATGAAATAAACCTGCTCCCGAGCAGGTTTAAGCTTACGGACATGTTGCTATGACAGCAAACGCGAGATTCGCTTCGAAGAACGAAGCAATCCAAGATCAGGACAAATCCACAACAATCAAATCCAGCTAACTGAGTTAGCGACGTACGAAGAACGGACCCCAGGTGTTTATTTGACCCAACATGAAACCAAACGTTTGGTCTGTACTGTATACATAGATATAAGTTTGCTCCATTGGCACGTTTTAAAGATGATCTTTGTTCATGGAAAAGCCTGTTTCTAGAGGTCACCAATGAGCTTAAGTTAGGGAGGGTGTTTTCCCCACTTAGAGGCGTAAAACTGTCTCCTTGTTTACCAGATTGCCAATTTACATGGTTAGAGTTCGAGGTCGCCTGGATTGTTATAGCTCCCTTTTTCGGCCTTGGTTAAGTTTCCTGCTTCCTGATGTCAGGGAGGCTGCATTGCCTCAGAAAACCAATAAGCTTAGGAGCTGGCATCTTGCAGTCTGCAAAGAGGGGCCCTGGAATGTAATAGTTTGATGGCCCATTCTGGTGCTTGTTCATCCCTACACAAATATATCTTGTAAGGCTGGGAGTTTGTTGCCACTAATGAGTCCAAACCAAACAGATGTGCACCCAGTCATATTGCTCTCTATAGTGCACCTGTAGGAGTTGGTCAGGACTTCAGAGAGGAGATCAGATTTCCTGAGTCTCTACAGGAAGTAGGATCACTGATCAACAGATTTCACCACTGTCTTAGTGTGTAGGGACAAGGTCAGTTCATCTGGAACTTGATAATCCTGTATCTATCCACAGATGTCCTCGTGTGTATAAGGTGACAAATGCACCGTCCTGCAGCCTCTTGTAGTCCACAATCATCTCCTTAGTCTTGGTGAGTGTGAGACAGAGCTTACTGTTGTTGCACCACTCTGACCTCATCTCTGTAGGCCATCTCATCTTCAACCATGATGAGGCACAGGATGATGGAGTCATCAGAAAACTGGTGTGAAAGCACGTGGGGTGAGATGTGGTGTGAAAGCTCATGTGCTTTCACACCAGTTTGCTGGTATCAAAGCACGTGAGGTTTCACACCAGTTTGCTAATGACTCCCTCATCCTGTGTCTCATCATAGGTAAAGAGGAGATGGACAGTCAAGATGAGATGGGCATCACCAGTTTGTTGATGGGAAAGCACATGTGGTGAAAGCTCATTCATTTGCCAGAGGTGGCATGAATCGTTACTGAGCATGAAAGGCGGGACATAAGTACTGTACGCACTCGTGCTCAAAAGAGGAAGTGACTTAGTTACAGTTTGACTCGGTACACAAACAAACATGGCTGCTGAAGAATCTCTGTGAAGTAATGCCAAAGTGCAGTCTTTGCTCGAAATTTAGACAGACGAAAGTCAGTGTTCTTAATTGGCCCAAAAATCCACCAACCTTGAACACTATAGAACATGTGTAGAGAGAGCTGAGGATGTCAGTTAACACTTTCCTGCCCGGTTAAACCCATGTGTGTAAAAGCTGTAAATGCTTGCTAAGGTGATTCTAAAACGTCCTGAATGAAGGGTCTGAATAATTTGTCTTTAAAGAGATTATAGTTTTAGAATTATAATAAATCTGCAAAAAAACAAAAAAAAAAACATCCAAAACCTTTGTTTTCACTTCATATTTATGGAGTTTTCTGTATTTATTAATGGACAGAAGAAGGTAAATCTAATTTATAACAAGTATTAATCTATAAGTGAAATTCAAGAAGTGAATTGAATCTAAATAATTACTTTTCATGTGAAGTCATCTCTTAAACCACAAGCCTAAGCAGAAACACACAGACACACAACTGTCCATTTTTAGCATTTCTTCCATGTCTTCCAACCACAGATCTCACACTTGACACATTTTCATGCATGTCTCTGCATCTGAACTGTGAAACCTGACACTCGTCTGTGGTTCATCTGCTTCTGACCACAGTCTTCTGTCATACACTATTTATTCACTATTCAATGTGCAAAAAAAAAAAAAAAATTCCCAGCTATTCTATTAATATGAAGTCTGAATGCTGATCGCTGTTCAACATTTCTAGAGCAGTTCACACTACTGATAATCATAAACACAGATACAAACTAGGAGAAATAAAGGTGCATTTAGAACACACATCGCGTTCTCCAGATCAGGTAGTTTAATGGCATATTTAACGTTAGTATTTGTGATTAAATAAAAAGATGTCAGTGTAAGGCCATGTCCACACACAGCCAGGTATTTTTAAAAACATACTTTGTTTTTTAAAATAATTCTGTCCACACGAACTACATTTTAAAAATATCTTTGTCCACATGAAAACGCAAAACGCCCCGTTGAGTGCTTTTAGGAGCCTCCCTAATGAACAGGGGACCAATCAGAAGCCATAAACATCATCACTGGTTGCACTATGTACAGTAGACGTCCGCCGGGTATCGTCCAAGTCGGGTCTGTGTCGTACAGTTTTGTAGAGTATGTAGCAGCAGTGAGCTTCGTAGTACATTCAGGCACCTCGTCTTCATTAACGTAATGTGTGAGTAACTGCGCATGTATGTACACGCATGTAAAAAGTCCAGTACACAATGTTAACACAGTCACTAGTTCACTGTACGTACGTCCATTATTGCACAAAATATCCTCATAAACAAAGCTGACATCAAATCAAGGAGACTAGCACACAGACAATTACATCATCGGCACACAATAATGTCTTACAAGACAAAATCTCAGTTTCCCCGTGTGCACACGACACCACTAAAAACTGAGTTTTAGAAGAATCTTCACTTTGGACAGAGTTTACCAAAAGCTCCGTATTCAACGACTAAGGCTGCGTTTGTGTGTAGACGAAAGGCCAATTTTCCCAGCGAAAAATCTCATATATTTTAAAAATATCCAGCTACGTGTGGACACGCCCTAAGATACTGCAATAAACACTGAGTAAAACTCTTTTCCCCTGTAACACATTAGAGTGAGAGCAGAGCACTGCAGACTGAAGGAATAATCTGATAAAAGTATTTAATAAAGTCAGAAATAAAAAAGCTGTGTTGGTTACTAGATAAATTAATCCCTTGTTCATTCATCTTGAGTAAAGACTTGGATCAAACCTCAGACAACAACACTTAGTGCTCGACCATCACGCTCTCTCTGAGCATTTAACCATTAGAAATAATCATTACTATTACATATACAAG
>QNUK01001030.1:22500-45364 GCA_013621035.1 Clarias magur
ACATTATATTTTTGTTTGATGATCTCAATAATTAAGTGTAACAAAAATAGAAGAAAAAAATAGAATGCAGAAAGGGCCTAAATACTTAACATCTGGTTTCATATTTAAACTTATAGTGTGTAGTAAATAATAACAGCGCAAAAAAAAAAAAAAAAAAAAAACTGATGGTTTATAATAAAATGAACATCTCACTTGTTCCTCCCAGGAAATAACATATTGCATAGGATATTATGTATATACACCCTGATTAAAATGTACTATACACATCACCCAGAACTGCAGTGACATTTTCTCTTTTTGCCATTACTGTGATCCTCATGTCACCCTGAACAGTGATTCATGTCTGTGTGTGGAACCCACTTGTCTTTTAGACTGTTTAGTAAGAAAATGTCTCATCTCTGGCTCCTTCCTTTTGCTTAAAAGCTCAACTCGTACTGTATCTGCTGAGATCTGTGTGAATTCAAGACAAGCCACGATGGAGGAACAAATGATTCATGGTCAGAGACTGAGATAAACAAGAAGTGTGCACATATTAAACCTCATGTCAGAATGACTGCCGATACTAACTTATTAAAACAAAACGTTCAGATACACACAGAATGCAACACTGATAATAGGAGACAGCTAACGTTAGTTAAGACCTGAAAACACTGTAGTGAATGAATTTTAGTGCAACATGTAACAATTATTAGTGCTGTTTGTGTACCACACTGTTTATATTCCTGAACTCCTTGTAATAACGGGCAGGACAGTACAGGTCAGGGAAATGTTTCATGAGTTTGAATCTTAGTAAATGGGGGAGTGGACATGTCCCCTGGTCCGCCCTGGTAACATACAAGTTTTCAGGAACCAATTACAACAAACATTTTATTTTTCTTTTATTTGTATTGGAACACAATGTTCAAGTGAGTACAAAAATTTGCATTATACAAAGTAAAAAGTAAAAAAAAAGGAAAAAACAGGTAACTTTCAAATATATTTGAGAAAACTTTCTTATATTTGAGTTTCAAATATAACTTTCATTATATCATCATAAAAAATAATGTCAAAATCTCATCATTTGTATAAGCACCACAAAAAAAAAGAAAGAAAGGAAAAACTGAGCTCAGTGAACCGTTTTGAAATCAAAACCCTGTTATATCACATGATATGTGATATGATTCACATGATATGAGAGCTTTTTTTTTTTTTGCTATTACATAAAACACATCCTACAGTTGTTATAAGTGGACACATTCACTGAGTGTTGCTCCTAATATCACTAAACAGAAACTGTACTGATTAAAAGAAAAATAAAAGAGAACACATCTGATAGAAAATTTACAGCTGCCTAATTTGGGGTTGGGGGACGACGACAACAAAGCAGCAACCCCTGAACACTATCGTTTTATAATACATGGTATCAAAATGTTTACACACAGCGTTTTTAAAAATCTCATGTATTAAATACCTTAAAATATAACTTTTTCATAAAATATAAATCTCTTATGAAAATCTTCATTATGAAAAATAGTTAACTGTAACTTCGAAAACTTTCTAACTTGGTGTTGCATATTATTTGTATAAGCAACACACACACAACAAAAAAAGCCGAGCTGGTGCAGTACAAGCCTCACATAACTCGGAAAAATAAATTAAAATGCAAGAAAGAATTCATTTTCTATCTTTCATATCTCCATCTACTACATCTGTAGCTTAAAAAAAGCTTCTTTTGTTAACTCTGTGCAAGTCTAAAGGTGGCTGTTGTGTTCAGTTAATGAAGGTTGAGAGAAAATATTATTTATAGGAAACAGGGACATATTTACTGTATGTCAGAAAGCATCAGTAATTGCATACAGTACATACAAACTAACAATAAAGTGACGATTGTTTCTACCTATTATTTTTCTTTTTTAAAGATTTAATCAATTAAATGATTTTTGCTAAATGATGACTTGTCAGGAGAGGTGGAAACTTAAAAATCACACATGAAATCACACACGGTGAAAAGAATTCAGGCTTCATAATAAAATGTTTTTCTACACAATACAAAATCTACTGCTAAACAAAGTCAGTGCTGATGAACTTACAGGATGCAAATGGAAGTAAAGGTAGATATTTTCTGTGCAATAAGAACAAGCAGTGAGGATGAGGATGATGATGATGATGTTAGGAGAATCCCCCTGCACTGGAGCATGTTGGTGTCACACACTGCTTACCTGGATGTAACCTTCAGTACCAGAAGAGCTCATCAGAAGTGCATTTACAGGTTTCATCTGGGTCAGGTCTGAATGACAAATGATGGACAGACAGTTCTTATAAGAGCAAATAGTCTACTAAAGTTCTACTAAATTGTGTGTGCAAGAATAATATAGAACAAATTGACCCTTTTTAACAACTTAGTTGATTACAAGTTATGTAAATATACTGTAAAACATACTGAACTGATATTTTTCTGTTGAATTTCACTTTTGTCTACTTTCACTTACCAGAGTTGTTGTACCTCCTGTATATGATGTAAACAACAACAGCAATGAGAAGAACAACGACCACAACACCGATGGCAGCACCAATAGCGACATTTGATTTTGATGATTCTTCGTTTTTTGGAGAGACTTTATTCTCACCTGTACCAATAAATAAATAAATAAAAACACCACATCTAAATGTCTAATTGAGCTAAATGTTAATATGCACTGATATTCAGTAAAACTGGATGATTACGTGTGATTTTTATACAACAGTTTTAGAAATAGGAAATGATCAGATAAAAGCTGAGATTGTTTACTTCATTAATCTACAAATGCGTTACTAATGAGAAAGAGTCTAATCTCAGCATAGTTCAGATCTCTGATCAGATGTCACACAGTGCAGCTTCATACATAACAATAAAAGTTCTACCTGTGCTCATTCTCACCTTTAGTTTGATTAAAGTGCTTCTTTGCTTTGTTTAGAAGGTCTTGAAGGTCCCCATGTTCATCAGATATCCGGTCTTTCTCCCTCTTTCTGTAATTCGGGTCATCAGCGTCAATCTTCTTTATCCACTCAGTCTTCAGGATCATTTCTGTGACGTTGCCGCCGTAGGACACAAACTGCTCTCCATCCAGCTCACCAACCGTGTAACTGATTCCCGCTGTGATGTCAGTGATGTACTGCAGTGTATGTGTGCCTATAAAGAGCATCATACAGCATTTAATTGATATTTTTTACAATAAAGGATTGTGGGACCAAAAGGATGAGACTATGACCAGATTAGACAGAGTAAACAGCCTTATACACAAATACAACGCAATAAACACTCCCTGCCATTCACATATATATGCCAAAAACTTTAGATGTATACTCCCTAGTTGTGAAAGCTAATTTTTACATATCTATTATGCATATTATTTACCTTTTCTCTTCTCAGTATTTGTCCTGTAACGCATGTACCGCATTAATCTGTTAATGCAGTTATTATTGAGGTAGTTCTTCCAGTATTCAGCCTGATGTCCTTCACGATTCCACTCCGTTCTCAGCTCTAGCATTTGCAGTATTCCAGGTTCCAGTTGTCAGATCCAGGCTGAAGAAATCATCTCCATCAAAACAGTACTGAACGGATCCTCTACGAGAGCCGTCAGCATCGAGCTCACACCTGTACCTCCTCTGCAGGTTATGATCTCCTGCACACACAAAATTGCTGTTAAATAAATATATTTAAAAAAAAAATTTATCAGTTCAGTTATGAATTATGATTCTTGTGTGTGCCGGTTCATGCATCACTGCTCATGCAACACAATAAAGTTGCACCGGTCGATTAATCAATGACGGGATGGGCTGGTCTTCAGCTTAATCATAACTGATTCTGTGCCGAGTGCATAAGCTTCTGAGTGCTGATAAATTGTTACTGTATATTATCAAACGTGGCAGGTTAAAAGCATCTGATTGTACTTTTTCTCCAAACTCTGTGAATGAATGTGTGTTAGAAGTTGTGTATGCCCAACATGTGCTCAAGACCTCAGAGGCATTTGAGGCAGGAAAATGTCAAAGTTTTTTTACTTATAATTTATGAATTTATTAGGCTTATAATAAATGTATTTTTTTTAAACAATATAGAACCACAATGCAAAAAAGAGAAAATCTAAACTTTAATTAGTACAATTATTTAGTGGAAAAAATGAGACTCTATCTTAGTCTCATCTGACCACAGCACACCGTCTCAGCTGATGTCCCAGTAAACTCCAGATGTTTATGTTTGTGGTTGTAGGTGAGAAAAGGCTTTTTCCTTGCATGCCGCCCAAACAACTTGTTGGCATGTACATGGCATCTAATGGTTGACTTTGTGATGCCAAGATGCCACTCTTTGATGAAGTTCTCTAACAGTGAGCTTTGGAGACTTTTTACTCCTCTTAGCATCCTCCTCACTGTGCGAGGTGGCAAGATAAACTCTGGTCCTCGTCCAGCCTTGTTTGTCGATGTTCCAGATGTTTTAAACTTCTGAATGATTCCTCTGACTGTGGATATGGGCAAGTTTAGGCAAGTCGCTATTTTCTTGTAGCCATAGCCTGACTTATGAACGTCGACACACATCTGCATCACTTGCCAATAATTGTGGCAAGCACTGTACTGCTCGCTACCAATGTAGCTTTTTTATTTATTTAATTTGACATTGTGGAACTAATGATAAACTTTTGTATTTGAAGTTAGTTTGTAATGTTTAAATGCTGCGCTTGGGTTTTAAGTGAGAAAACTAACGTTACAATGAATCGGTTACATTTAATTTCTCTTTCAGTTTCGTTGTGAAGCTGTTGAACAAAGCTAAGGTAGGGGGCGTGCCACGGAAAAGTAGTCCACCTCCGGCGATAACATGACAAGATTAAAGAGCAAGTGGACTGGTTTTTATTCACTTTCCCACAAGTTACAACAGAAATTGAAAGTCTGTCTCCGTTCACGTCTATGCACACTTGTGCACGTCTGAGCATGTTGGCTGATATTGCTTGCAGCTGTTCAACGGTTATGCAGCGAAAAGTGATCCTTCAGCTCATCCAGTGTATGTGGATTGTTAGCACATACTTTCTGCTTTACATTTCCTCACAGATAAAATTCACATGTGTACAAGTCCGGGGATTGTGGCAGCCATAACCCCTTATTCACAATGTGTAAAGAAGGACTGAATAGGAAAATTACAAAATTGAAATTACAAAATTGTGAACAAACCCCTCTGTATGTTGTTGAGTGTGTAAATAAAAGTGAAATGAATGTTTTGAGAGCAGGACACATCCGAAAATTGGGTTTTGTTCTGCTCAGCAGGTTGTTAATGTTTGTGTAAAATATAAAACACAAAAAAGAAGGAAAAGAAGGATACAGTCTCGTGGTTGTATTGAAAAGTTAGTTTGAAGCGGATTAGCATGACGGCTAGTGGTTTAGAGAGTCAGGTAAGACCCTTACAACAACGATGGATGCTAACGGCCCCAGTAAACAACAGTAGACAAAACTCACCTTCAAAGGACTCTCCAACAAGCCCATCTGTAATTAAAATCGCCAGGGCGACAGTGTGTATTTTATTCATTGGCTCACAAAAGTGTGATCTTTAAAAAAAATACATGTAGCGTTGAGCTGCTCGTGCCTCAAACAGGATGCAGCACGAGGGTGCACTGAGAAAGGCAAGTCAGCTCAGGTAAGGGGCGGGTTCACCTGGGATTCTTTGGGCTGCATTCCGATCGGCTGAAGTTCACTGAGAAGTGCACTGCACAGGGTGTTCAGCCATGTTAAGTGCGATTCCAAACCGTGGGGAGCGAAACGGCTCAGTTTGAAGTGAACGGTGTAGAAAACAAATGTATATATATTTAGCGATTGGCAGCCAGCTTGTGGGTGCATTATTACCACCTGCTGGACTGAAGTGTAAAACAGTAATTTAACAGGAAAAAAAAAACAACTTAAATCCTCTCTGCTAAACTTGTCTCATACAAGCATCTGATCAGGGTACTGTCGGAGCTGCCAACTTCTCAGAAAAGCTTGGAGTGAGATCTTGTAAATAAACGCATTGTTTCTGTGCGTCCTCACACACGATGCCCCCATTGCACATACTGTACCCAGCCATGTTGTCTAACATTAACCATTACCTTCCCCTACATGGCTCAGGTTCAGTATATTTAATATTATATAATATATGTATAATACTGCTGTGTTAAATTGAAACAACAGATGCATGTGACTTGATTCACTCCAGTTGGTACTGGAGTAACACTGACATTTGAAATCTTCACTCAAACAAAAGAAAAATGAAATAGGTCCAGACCATATTTCCAAACCACCTACATGGAGTGTAGTACAGAACTCTGGGCCCTGGACATAAACAGCCTCAGTGACCCCTTTCCTTTTTTAAAACTTACAAGGACCCTCCTGTCATTGGGGCCCTGGAGAATCTCCTGTACAAGAGGATGAGCCACGTGTCCTGAGGGTGTGTGTGAAACAGAGACAGTGTCAAAGATTCCAAAGATGCTTCATTGGCATGATGGACAAATATGGATATTTGTATTTCGAATCAAGTCACACAAAAACAAATAAATATAAATGCGATTAACACACAAATTTAACTGTGCCGTCAAAAATAAAGTGACACTAGTGATGAAAACTACTGAAAATGAAGGAAAACACAGGTATAATAATACTACTACTAATAATAATGAAAAGAAAAAGTATGTTAAAAAACAAGAATTATTATTGATACAAAAGAAAACAAAACAGATGCCAAATATGAACTGTTAAATGTGCTGCATATATGAGTGTAAATCTCTTTCTCACGCGTACACGCATGCAATTCTGTATTAATCACATTTGTGTGACTTTGAGTGTTATGAATATAACAATCCTACATGATGAAACAATGTAAATATATGAATATCACTGTAAATACTGACATACTGTAATTCTGACATACTGACACTGCCCTCACTCACTCTTTAATTGTGCCGTTTCTCCTACTTTAACCTGCATAACTGCTATTGGTGATGTGTTAAAAGCTCCACTACAGGATCAGAATGCTTGGGCTTGCTCAGTGTTGTTTCAGAGCTGACTCTGCTGCTGACAATAGGCTATACAACCATAATCTAGCGTTACACAATAGATGTTTAACATCCACTTGCCCGCCAATCTTGTCCTGCTAGGCATCTTAACATGTTAATCTTTTTGCATTTGGTTTTTGTTTTCTCAATGTGTTATTTATCATCAAATAGCAGCCCGAAGAATCTACAGCCATATAATGTTAAACTATATCTTTATGATGTCTGGCAAACATATAACTTGAGTTTTTGCCATAAACACTTCCACAAACCTCTATTTGTTTACCCATTGGTCAACTTTATCTATTGCGTTTTGCATTTTATTCACTACTGTATGTGGTTAACATTTTTCCCTCTAACCCTCTTCTGCTCCATCATCTGCATACAGTGATTTTCCTACTGTTTTTCATATTGCCTCAAAGATGTGGTTTATCATTGTATTACAGAGCAGAGGGTTGCGGACATTTCAGTGTGGTTCCATTTTCAGCATTTTATGCCTTAGTGTTCTGAACTGATCCTATTGTTCTCCCTGGTATTTCACATACGGTATATATCACATAGACAAAGATAAAATTGAATCCTAGGGTGCCAGATACTGTAATGTATGCTGCACATACAGTAATGTTTTCTTTAATTCACACATTGTAAATGGGAGACCTAGATCATCACCTCCTGTAGGCTGTTTCCTTGTTATTTCACTGTCTTGTACAGGTGTTCCTTATTATAACGGCTCCCGAAGATGTTTTCCTGACCAGAAAAATCACTTTTCAACTGATGCCTTCGATACTTTCAAATTTTAATGACATCTTCTCAAAGTGAGGACAGTCAATTCCACAAACATCAAATGGCCCCCGTGAAAAAAACTATAAACATCAAAATAAACAATATTACAATCACATAATATTAAAATTACAGCTTGTGAAGAGAATGCGCCATGACGCAGTTCAATTAGTCATATAACATATTTCAAAACTTTTCTCAAAACAAATGTTACCATATATTACAAAGGCATGATAATTAAAATATAAACAAACATACCGTGTGCCATCCAATCAGGATTCAGCAGACATTAAGAGATATATATTTAAACAACACCTTCCTTTGTCTTGCACTCTCAACACACTTGCAACCTCATGTCTTTTTCTGTGTACACACAGCTAATAAAACCACATGACTGGTCAGTGTAGCGCTACTCGTTTTCTCCTGTAGGTGGCACAATTTCCATATTATTATATAAATCAAATGAACAATTACAAATACAAAATTGAACATTATACACCATTTATAACAAACAAAACAAAGGTATTTCAAAATGTGACCAAAAAATATTCAGAACAAAAATACACTTCTTCTGTGACAGCTACACTTATATTCTGCCTGACTGAACTTGTGATATTCTCCGAGCTGTCTATCATAGCAAATGTTAGCTAATAATCTAAAAAATCCTAAATAATAGTTCTGCTTTTTGTTTGTTATGGATTGCTGTTTGATGTTATGCTGCAGTACCGGGATTTCATAGCTGCTTTTTTATTTTTCTTATCTTCCTGATCACACTCCATATGTCTGATAACTGTGTTTTTCTTCCAATTGTGTTACAGTATTGCCTTCAAAACACATGTTCCCCTTGCATCCAATTTCAATCATTTCTTTAAACCTTTCCCAGTCTGCTTTCTATAGTATCCACCTTTGTATTCTTACTTCCTTTTCCTGATGTTCCCTCATACTAATCTGTTATAATACGATAGTGATCACTGCCTAGTGGTGGCTAGTTCAAAACATCCCACATGCAGATGGCTGCTATTTCTTTAGAGACGAGTATAAGATCCATTGCACTCTCTGTGTGTTTTGTGTACCATTATATCTTGTCCCATTGCCATTGTTTATTCAGATTAAACCCTTATCATTGATGTAGTCCTCTACCACCATTCCATTTGTGTCTGTAACCCTACTCACCCACATTATGTGTATTTAAGTCCCCGCACTATACAGAGCGGCAGGTCACTGAGGTGACAATACCTCAGCCTTTCAGGAACTCATTATAAAGCTGAATGTAAAACCACCTCCCTTCCTAAAGCAATTGACCTGTCTCTGTTTGTTCACACACACACTGGCTGCGCTCTTTAGTGCTGTTAAGGTACACAAGTGGCTTAGAACTACTACTGAATATGGCCCAGGGGTTTAAGTGTTCTGTGTAAAACAACAGTCTGTAGTGATCCTAGCCTCTTTCCCACACCTGAACCTGTGTAGTCTATTAACTAGCATCTCCTACACTCACGCCACTGCTCCAGCACAACATTTGTGATGTTGTAATTAAAACCAACACAAAATAATTTCAATTTGTTTTATTGTGTATTGTGTATTGGAAGTCAGTCACTGATATATTACCTCTCTCCTGCCAGTGTTTCATTTTCACCACGTCAGTAGAAGCTCATCTAATTCAGCTCATGACCTGACTCCCTATAACTGGGCCTTTTAAAGAGTTTAAAAAAAAAAAATATTCATTTTTTATTTCTCAGTGAAATATCTATTTTGACGGAAATTATGTCATAAAAGTCATGTCTCAACAATTTCTTCAGTTACCTTCCTTCGAGTCCCTGTCGTTACTTCATTTTTTTTTTTATCTCAACATGGCTGACTTTATTCAAATTAACTACTAATATTTGGCCTGTATGATTCAGTCTCAGAATCCTGATCAAACTCTGTCAGTATTGTTGTGTTTCTGATCTTTGTCTGTTGGTGTCTGCTACTTACACTTATACGTTTGGGCTGCTACTGAATACACAAGTGGCTTAGAACTACTACAAAGTGTTTCATTATACACGAGGGTGTGTATACAGTGACAGAACATCACTGGTCATCCATAAAGTTAGGTGGGATCAGATCAGCGATGTTGTAGATGAACCAACACATGCTCTACATCACTGAACTAAACTGAAATGAAATGAGCACAAACACCTCTTAATACGTTTTGATATTGATTGATTCGATCATTTGTTATAATTCAGGCATGTAAGAAAACTATCAAGAGGTTCTTTGTCATTTTTTAACAGTGGAAGTGAGATCATGCATGTTTCGTATTGTGTACTATTTTTGTTAGTCTTTAAAGTGGAAGGAACAAGTGTTATAGAGCATCACAATAAAACAATTTGAAACCAGTTAAGGTTAATCTTTAATACAGAGTTTACTGGGTTATTTGTCTTTGTTTGAGTTGATTTTGTGTTTAGTCTCTGGCTCTTAGGCAGGTACATGAATCATCCTCAAAATCTCAAGCCTGTGGTCAAGCCTGTCCAAAACAGAGAAAGCTCAATCTACGGTAGCAGTGCTGAAATACTCGCCTGCTGCTGCTTGTACCAGAGAAAATCACTTGTGCATTCAGGGGTCATCTGACAAATACCATTTTCACTCTTTACTTCTCAAGTAAAACCAAGTCTTCTGTCAGCCTTTTAATAAACACAGAATATATTTCTTGAAGACCTCGGTATCTAATTCATAATTAATACCTGTATTATTAAGCAGCAGGGGGAAATGCATTGGGAAAATTAGTACGTATATCTTGAATTGACTAAAGAAAAATATTTTCATTATTGTCATCAATGTGTTTTGTTAAGTAATTGTTTAGATCGAATTGACTTTTTGTCTTAGATTTCTAAATGTCTACAGAATCATTACAGAAAACAGAGTGAAAAAAGATTTTGGATTATTTTTTTCTGCAGATTTATTATAATTCTAATACTAAAATCTCTTTAAAGTTGAATTATTCAGACCCTTTAGTACTTTGGTGTAGAATCACCATAAGAAGAATTTAGAGCTTTTGCCACACATGTATTTGATCATGCAGGAAAGTGTTAAAAGCATTCTCCGCTCTCTCTGCACATGTTCTATTGTGCTCAAGGGTGAGTTTTTTAGGCCCAAGGCCTCAAGAGCATTCATAGTCTTCAGAGAGTTTCAATGTCACTTCATCATTGTTTTGGCCCTGTATGTTTCAGATCAGTGTCATGCTGAAAGGTGAACCTTTACTCCAGTCTGAGGTTGTGTGCACACTGAAGTAGGGCTTCTTTATGGACCATGCTATATTTGTCTGCATTTATCATATACCTCAATTCTTAACATATTTCCTGCCCCTGCTGCTTAGAGACATTTGTATGCACTGGTGTTATCCAGCTGATGAGTAGTACCTGGATTTTACAGGATGTGTTGTGTGGATCGTTAAAGCAGTTACATTTTTATTTCTGTGTGGTGTGTCTGCTATTGGGTCCCCCCCCCCTGCTGAAAAAACAGCATAGACCAACATAGCTGGTGACCAGCTTGACCAGCAATTATACCAGCATATGTTGGGTTTTGGTGCTGGTATGCTGGTGACCAGCATACATTTTGCTGGTATGCTGGTGACCAGCATTATTGTGCCATGATGCTCGTGCTGGTATGCTGGTCACATTACTGATGCTGGTGCTCACATACCAGCACCAAAACACAACATATGCTGGTATAATTGCTGATCAAGCAATTGAATTGAATACATGGCTGGGTTTCATGCATGCCAGCAAGTCATTGACACATTTTTTTGAGTTCCTCCTTTATTTGTGTCATCTTTAAATGCACATGAAATATTTTCTGTGAAATACAACATTTGTACTACCCTCGAAATGTCCGTGTACAACAGTGTACTTTTTTTTTCATTCTAACATTTATTATGTCATTTTCATTTTATTCCTTTATTCGTTATTATTTCTATATTGAATTTGTGTAATGAGTAGAAAATAGAAAAGCGTTTTATATACGTCCAAATAAAATGAAACATGACTTTAAAGAGAAGTACATTTTAGGTGCAATTTACCGGTTGTCCAGCAGGTGACCTCATAACTCTGTCTCCTTACAATGCACTTAAGGCTTTACGATTACTCCAGAGCACTCGTAGATCTACGAAGAATTTCAAGTGCTACTTAAATTACGAGGGTTTTGCGAAACAGACCGTAATATTAAGATCAGTCGTATGATCATTTTTACAAACTTCTTAGGCTTACGATGCTTTTGGGAAACGCAGCCCAAATCTATGCTGGATTTTTCAGCAGGGCAGCCTGCCCAAGTCAGTCGGTGCCTGACATCAACCTGCAACCAGTAGACTCTTACACTTCTTAAAAATCAAGAAGTTACTCCTTGTTACTCGACCAAAAATGTGTGTATATATTTATTTATTTATTTTTATTCACACAGTTATAGTAAATTATTTATAATCACACTAGCTGGTGTCATTAGTGGTTTGATGTAAGAGGAATAGGCCACTTTTGATTCTGGTTTCTTTCCCGTTTCTTCCTCATTAGAAATACATTCATGTATTAAACATTTACATCCAAATTTATATATTTCTGTAAAGCTCCATAATAAACACTAAATAGAAATAAAATAGAATTTAATTGAATCGAACTTTTTGCCACTCAGCTCAGAGATATACTGTAAATGCATGATAAACTTGAAAATAAAACTCACCCTGCAGGTGTTTTCACTGACTTCTCGTTCTTTGTTTAAGTGTTTACCATTCAGTGTGGTACATTTTACTCTTTTATAAAATCAGTATATAGCAGTTAGACGTGATGCTGCCTGAATCAGTCATCTTTTTTGTATGAATATAAAAAATTGCTACATGATTAACCTCGGTGCAAATATTTTAATGTCACTGTGAATACTGACGTGTATAACACAATATCACTCTTTACCCTTAAATGCTTCAGAACGTGTATAACCTTTCTGCAGTCAGTAAATGCGTTTGAATGCCAAATAATTTTATTAGATTGTTGATGTGTTTCATTATTCTCCATTATTCTCCCTTCTCTGCATGTATTTAATACCACAAACAGGTGTAAATGTGTGTTCATGTCAAGCGGATTACTCAAATATTATTTCTCTTCACTTTTACTGAAAAACATTTCTAATCTCTGTTCTCATGTGCTCCGGCCGCAATACACCTGTGTACAGTATGCAAGGAAATAATGTAGAGATCTGAGCATTTGTAGCTGACTCGTCAGAAAGAGGCTGGAGCTCAGTGATTTTAATTAGGTTTTTTTTTTACAGACAATTGTTTTAAATATGAAATCGTGAGAAATTAGATGTGTCACATGAAAACTTGTGAATATGAGTGATTGCATGTGTCTCATGGTCAGTGGGTGAGAGTTTCAACTTTGCTGCGACTGATGTGTCTGTTGATGTGTCTATTTTTGTTCGGGTTAATACGCCACTGAATGAAGGGTGAAAAGGTTTGCACATCCATAATGCACATCTCACATTCTACCACAACCCAAAGGTGCTCTAATGGATTGAGATCTGGTGACTGTGGAGGCCATTTGAGTACAGTGAACTCATTGGTCATGTTCAAAAAACAGTTGAAGATGATTTTAGCTTTGTGACACAGTATGCTATCACGTGGTCACACATATGCATATGCTGTGCGTATCGTTTGTACGATGGTCCAGCAGCCCAAAGAACAAATATATATATATATATATATATATATATATATATATATATATATATATATATATATATACTGTAGTCATCTCTTAAACCACAAGTCTTAGCACAAATACACAGCAACTGTCCATGTATAGCGTTTGACTGCTTTCCAACCACAGATCACACACGCTATACATTTGCACGCATCCGAACTGTGAAACTCATCTGTGGTTCTGCCCACTGACTGCTATCATACGCTGTTCTCCTGATCTGGCATATTTAACATTGTGTGATTAAATAGAAAGAGGTCAGTGCAAGATACTGCAATAAACACTGAGTAAAACTATTTTCTCTGTAATACATTAAAGTGAGAGCAGAGCACAGCAGACTCAAGGAATAATCTGAATAATAATAATTTTCATAAGTAATAATAATAATAAAAGTCTTTGATGAAGTAAGAAATAAAAAATCTGTGTTGATTACTGGATAAATGAATCACTTGTTCATTTATATTGAGTAAAGACTTTATACTGGATCGAATCCCAGACCCTGCAGCTGTGAGGCAGCAACACTTCCTGCTCAACCATCACGCTCCCTCTAAGCAATTAACCATCAGAAATAATTACTATTACTATATATATATATATATATATATATATATATATATATATATATATATATATATACAGTATATTACTAAATTATAATTTTATTATAGAATACTTCCCACACAGTGTATATGTAAAATATAAAATCATATAAAAAAACAAACTAAAACTTTATAATGTATTAAAAATAAATTATACATCTATTAATTAAACATTAGTGTGTTTGTAGTAAACTCAGCTGTGTAAAAACCTGATGAACCTTTTACTATCTAGAATAAATATGCATGTGTGTCATTACTGCAGTCAATACGAAAAGCTGATATACAGGAAAATCTATTTGCCCCCAATAAGCCCTCCCCACCCATCCGCCCTTCCCCATTTTCTCAAATTACATTAAGCTGCAAAAATAGCCACAGCCCCTACACACTGACATAAACCAGCATTAGACTCACCTTACAGATTCCTCATTGTCTCTCGTCTGATACACAATGGTCCAGTTTAACACTCTGCCTCCTGTGTTCCTCTGTGTTATGGGTAAGTCTTAAAGATCTTAATGCATGACTAATATATACATAAAGGCAGTCACATGGCAGCAACTCATTACATATAGCCATGTTCATAGACATGGTCAAACCAAGCATCAGAATTTGGAAGAATAGTGATTTATGTGTATTAGAACATTACATGGTTGTTAGTTAATTTGGATCATTGATTTGCAGCGTACTGTACGTATCTGCAGCAAAAACTCGCAGGAATCTTTCCAGCACCTTGTTGAATCTATGCCACAAAGAATTAAGGCAGTTACTAACCAACCCAGTATTAGCGAGGTCTACCTAATGAAGGGGCTGGTGTGTGTGTGTGTGTGTGTGTGTGTGTGTGTGTGTGTGTGTGTGTGTGGTGTGTGTGTGTGTGTGTGTGTGTGTGTGTGGGTGTGTGTGTGTGGGTGTGTGTGTGTGTGTGTTATACACTACCAGGTAAAAGTTTGGACACCCCTTCTAATTCCATGGTCTTTCCTGATCTTTTTACACTGTAAAACAATACTAAAGGAGTCCAAAATATACAATAATCTCCATTGAACAGTTGATATTGAGATGTATCTGCTTCTTATGCTCTGTAAACCCTTCATAACGGTTGTTTGTTAATTGGTGATTTCTGAGGCTGGTAACTCAGCAGAAGTAAATTTTGGTCTTGTTTTTTGGCAATACCTTGGTGAGAGACAGGTTCATCATGGTGCTTGATGGGTTTTGCAAATGCACTCGACAATACTATTCCTGCAAGAACTATGCTGACCTTCATGTCTTAAAATAACAACTGACTTTTGCTGATGCTGTTACTTAATTACATAATACCTTATGTGTTGTTATTATTATTATTGTTATTATTATTATATTTTTATAGTGTTGTCATTTTTTTAAATCCAGTATTGTTTTAGAAAATAAAGTAGTAGTAACAAATTTAGTGCATTTCTGTGTTACAGGTTTGCTCTCAGAGACTCGGTGCTCTTTAACTTTGGAGGCAAAAGCTGGAGATAAAGTCACTATTTGGTGTGAACATGACCTGACTGTTACAGGCCCCATCTTTTGGTTTAGACAAACGAGTGATTCAGTTCCACTTCTTATTGGGTGTAACAAGTTTAGGACATCAGCTCCATCAAGAGCGTGTCTATTCTTTACTGAAAATGAGAGAATAGTGATGTCTGTTTATGATAAGAACACGTCTCTCACCATTACTGCAGTAAATGTCTCTGACACAGGACTTTATTACTGCGGCTACACAAAGCTGGACCAAGCTAACTTTAGAAACGTGACCTCTTTACATGTGAAAGGTAAATTTATGCACAGGCAATAGTTTCAGTAAAAGTTGTTTGTTTTGTTGACATTGTGAAAGCAAAGTTTCCTTTTTCAGGCAATAAAATAACGTTTTCTGAGGACAAAGAAACAGGTTGGTTGTTTCCTTTTTTTCCAAACATGTCTGTAGATGTTTAAATTAAAATATAATGCAGAAATATAAATGTTTTCATTAATGTTTCTCTACAAGCTTCAGACTCTCCTCCTGTGTTCTTCATGCTGGGGTTTGGTGCACTGAGTGTAATACTTCTCAGTGTCTTGATTTTCAACCTGCTGAAGCACAGAAAAACATACAGAGGTCAATTATTTCTCCTATAATCATAATAATAATAATAATAATAATCAAAATAATAATACAATTAATAATAATAATTGTGTTAAATTAGGTAGTGAAGCAGAAGATACTAAGGTAAATATGAGGCAAATTTAATCACACACACACACACACACACACACACACACACACACACACACACACACACACACACACACACACACAACCCGACGTCTTTTTGGCTCTAGCGGACAAATGGGATGCCACGGATGGGATATAGTGTTTTTATAACTGCACTGGATCTTGTGTTTGAGTTTAATTCCACCAGATACTTCACAGGCCGGTTGCGCATTGCCCTCCTCGTCTTGTTGCAGGCAGGCAGCTGAGTGGGCCACAGTGGTTCTTCCATTGGATTCAGATACAGCCTACTCCTACGGTGAATTCACCCGCCAGTTGAAACTCAGTTTTGAACTTCCTGCTGCTAAGGTGGTGACCGACACCAAGCTATATCAACTGCGGCAGGGAGGTTTATCCGTGAAACGTTACACCACAGACATCCGAACCCTCACCGTCCAGACCACCTGGGGAGACCCTGCCCTCTGGACGGCCTACTACGGCTTCCCATATAAAAGACAAACTTGCTGGATGAGAGTGTGTGCCAGGGCTAAAGACATAAACCAACCAACGCCAGGGGAACTCCAACCACTCCCTGTTCCCTGCCGGCCCTGGGCGCACATTGCCCTCAACTTGCCTTGACTTGACTCATGAGCTTGCCGGTTGCCGAAGGAAAAAACATCATTCTGACCATCATTGATCGGTTCTACAAAGCCGTGCACCTGGTGGCCCTCGCTGGACTCCCGTCAGCTAAGAGAACAGCCGAGCTGATATTAGAACACGTAGTCTGCCTGCATGGGTTCCCCAAGGACATTGTCTCGGACAGGGAGCCCCAGTTCATGGCATGGTTCTGGAAGGCCTTCTGCCGTCTGATCAATTCCACCTGCAGTCTATCATCCGGGTACCGGATAACGGTCAGATGGAACGGACCAACCAACAACTGGAGCGTACCTGGGGTGCTTCGTCGCCGATCGCCAGCGCTCCTGGGCCCGCTACCTCATTTGGGTGGAACTCTCACACAACCTCCACGTATCCTACACCACCAATTTAAGTCCATTTGAGATATGCCACGGTTTCCAGCCTCCAATGTTCAAAAATCAACCGGATGTTTGAACATTGAGGTTGATGTACCATCGACCCAACAGTTGGTCCGAAGATCTCGACGGCTGTAGGATCAAGCAAACACAGAAATTCAACGTGCCAACAACCGCTACACCATGCAACATCGCCATCGACACCCTCTGAGACGATTATACAATGTAGGTGACAAAGTCTGGCTGTCTACAAGAAATCTGCACCTCCATACGGAATCCAGAAAATTATCACTCTCCGTATCAACCCTGTCACCTACCAGATCCAGCTGCCTGCGGCGCGGCGGATCCATTCGGTATTCCACATCTCCCAACTCAAACCCTTCATCACTTCACCTATGGTAGTACGGTAGTACGCTCGCGATTCAGGAAGCTTAAAAGGAGACAATGCTTCACATTGTCATTGAGTTTGCCCATGTCGTTTCCGAGTCATTGCCGGATTATCTGTGAGTACTCACCAATTCGGGTTGTCTTTCTGGTTGAGTGTGTGTTGCTAGAACGCTGGTTTATTTGTGTAGATCCTTGCTCTTCGCCTAAGTGAGTTCTTAAAATAACTTGCGTGATTATCCTGCCTGTGCTCGTTATTTCCGCGTTTGGGCTTACTGTCCACGACTACAAGGGCTAACTGCTTAGTCTTCTGGTCCACCCCCGGGAGCCCGTGACAGTACTGAGGACATTTTAAAATTAATAATGAAATAAAAAAATGCTTACATTTTCGTGTTTTTACATAATTGCTTGAAGGAGGTGCTGCCTTCATCAAATAAACACTGAAATGTGAGATGTTCCTCAAATAAAAAAAGTATAAACAATTATATATCAGTTACATAATTTGTTTTTATTTTTATTTGGTGGAGAAGGTCATCCTCAAGTTTCTTCACTCACAGGGCTTTATGATCTCAATAAAACCCTACACCAACTCAAAAAGAAAATCTAGATAAATAGATTAGGTTTACCTGATTTATTGTTAATTTTATATTTATATAATTTTATAATAATAAAGATTTCATAATCTTTGTGTGTTCTCTGTGTTCCTGTAGGTTTCTGACCCAGACTCAGTGAACAATGCTGCACTACACTTTTCTAAGAACAAAATCAAGAGAACCAAAAGACGTCATGAGAAGGTGGAAACACATGTTGTATATTATTTAGTTGGACAGAGTAATGTTTGAACATAGTCTTATGTATCAGTTATTGTTTTTCAAATATGAAATACAGCTACAAGTAATTTTGCAATTTCTTGCAAAATGTTTTCTGCATAAATTGGTCGTGAAATGTGATGTAGATTTTCAACAAAGTCACAAATATAAATAAAAACAATATTTCTAAGCATAAAAACACAGACATTCCTGATCTTCATTGTCGTGTCACCCAACTTCTCTTGAGGTTTAGCTTGCAGACAACCACACTGAAATTATCTTGTAGGAAGCCTTGATAAACTTGGGAATTCATTTTCCACTCCACATGGGCAAGCTGGCAAGGGCCACAGGCAAGAAAGCTCTGATAATCATGATGCTCCCACCACTGTACTTCAGTGATGGGATGATGTTTTCATGATGGAATGCAATTCTATTTTTATGCCATGCATATTGCTATGTATTCTCCTCAAACTCAAACTAAATCTTCACTTTAGCTATCTAAAAACAATTTCCAGTGTCAAGGTGGTCTTTGACAAACTTTAGGTGTTTTGGATAGCAATGATTTCCTTCATGGTGGCCTGTCATGGATAACATGCCTACACTGTAAAAAATCCAACTAGCAAAATGTTGGCATAACGAGTATTTATTAGTAATCTGGACAATAAGACATGAAAAAACTGACTGAACTAGTGAAAAGAAGTTCATTAAAAACTCGCTGGGTCAACTAAGGTTTAATTACTGAACAGACTTTCTAATGCAAGCTAACACGCACAGAAGTTGGTTCGGAAGTTGGCGCATGCACGCTGTTACGTATCTGAAGTTGGCGCATGCGCGCTGATACGTTTCTGAAGTTGGCGCATGCGTGTTGGGTGCAGCGGGTATTTTGAACATCATCTGGATTAGTAGCCCGTTTCTTCACCACACAACGGACAACTTCTTTTAAACTTTGGTAAGTGCACATATTTATATCGAAGTGCACATATTTATATCGAAGTCCTTTGTAGAAATTGTCTTAACATAAATGAGCGTTATTATATGGCGCTCTTTGTGAAGTACATAGAGCTTGGTGCAGTTGTTTATTTAACGTGAGACAGTGAGAAAGATGCAAGTCTTCCTGTAACCTGAGCTCCTACAAACAATATATTTTGTATTATCTTAAGTTTACTACATTTATTTGGCATTTATTACAGGTATTGCATATGTTGAAGTATTTATTTAATTATGTTTTAATTTAGAATGGAATATTATTTAATTATGATTTACAGCACATTATTATTTTCTCTATATCCCTGCATGTGTGATGTTTGATTTATTGGTTATGTTGCTTATGTTAAGAGGAACTAACAAGTTACCTGCCTGGCGTTTCCCATGGGACAGGTGAGAGTGTGACACGGTGGGAGAGAAGCACATGAGGGCAGTTTGTATACTGTCTTGCTGTTTGGCTTAATAAAACTGTAGCCGTTTATTACCCACAGCCAAAGAGACTGGAGAAGAATAATACAACATTCCTAATAACCCGTCGACACTTGGTATTTAAAATTTGAAATATTTGCGCCACGAATGTGTTTGTAATCTTTGCATTTAACGTTTCAGAACACATTCTCTCAATATCCTCCTGGATAAATGCATTTCCAGACTTCATCACAAGACCTCACCATTTCATGTAAGCAAACATTTACAATGGAGTATTTTTAATGATTTTAAGAACTAAGTATGAAGTTATGCCAAAAGAATGCTAGGTATAACCTTACTAGTTTACTTTTCATGTGAATATTCCCCCCCCCCCCAACATTTCATTAAATATAACAGAAAAAAAGTAAAAAAGACTATCGAATATTTCCTTGCAAACTTATAATTGGTCAGATTAGCTCTGCACTAAGGTTCAAAAGTTTTTGTTTTTAAAAGAGTTTCATGTTAATCAATGCTACATTTATTTGATCAATATAAAAAAAATTTTTTTGTTATATTAAAACTGGAATAATGTAAAATAATGTTAGAATTAAAAATTTCTGTTGTCAACTGGAATGTACTGTACTTATAACTGTAATTTACTTTTGTTTCCACAAAACTCAAGAAATGTTTCTTGATTATTATGAATGAAATAAAGAAATAGTGATTTCTGCGGATTATGTGACACTGAAGACTGGAGTAATTATGCAGAAAATAGAGCTTTACATCACAGCAATAAATAAAACAATGTAAATACAATGTAATTCCAATGGGAAAAAGCTGTTTTGAATTGTAACATTTCACATTATTCCTGTTTTACTGTATTTCTGATCAAATAAATGTAGCCTTCATGAACATACTTGTGTGAGTTCTGTTAGATCTGCTCTGACTTAACTCAAAATTTCAAGGAAACTTGCTGCACAACTTTTTTGAGTTAACTCCACTTTTAACCCAAGTTGTTGATTTAACTGAAAATGTCAAGGCAACCTGCTGCACAGCTTTTTTGAGTTAAACATGGTTAAAGTTAAAATGGAGTTAACTAAAAAAAAGCTGTGCAGCAAGTTGCCTTGAAATTTTGAGTTCCTGGGCCCGTATTAACAAAACTTCTTAGGATTCTCTCAGAGAACTCCTATCTTAGCCTAAAAAGTCCTAGCTGGGAGTTGTAGACTAAAAGTGATTCAGGATACTTCTCAGAGTTCTTAGTGAGGAGGTGTGGTTGACCTTGCTAGGGATGATGTACTGTAGCAATTCAAGGACTGTGTGTGGTTAATAAAAAATAACCTCTGACCTCTGTAAAGGTCTTGAAATGTGCTCTTTGTAAAAATATATGATAACAGAATAGATAGTGAACTCTGTCATGTTTCTTTGTGCGAGGCATAAATGCAGAGAATCCAGATGGTTTAAAGGAAACGATGTTTTATTTAAACAAAAGGTCAGGGAATTCAAACAAAACAAATATACTTTAAATGAAAATGAAACTAAAACACGTACAACGGTAATGGGAGACACAACTAAACTTACAGACATTTACTAGGTGGAAAGTAGGAGGCTGCTTTTTTCCGAGCTCCGGCAGACTGACCAATTTTCCAGCTCAATCCAGATTGATGTTGTAACTTTTTGTCTTCTTACGAAGAGCGAACATATAACAGATAAGTATTTATAATATATTCACTCGAAACTCCTGTTATATTGTTAAGTTTTAATAGTTTTGCCACGCACCCGCGTCTAGCCGGCTATCCCATTAGCATCGCTAGCCCGTTAGCCCGGCTATCACAAGTTTGCCTACGCGTTTTCCACACCGATTATATCCGTTTTTTTTTTACACCATGTCGGTTGTGTGTCTGCCTCTGAGTGCAGGTGAGGACACACTGGAGCTTCACTCGGTGGATTTGGAGATGGAGGCCTTGGAGAAGCAGATCCGTGACCTACAGGTGAAGCTGGCCCAGCTACGACAGCGGAAAGCCGCGCTGGAATCGTCACGGACCGACGCTCACCTGTCCCAGTCTAGCTCCCACATACCTAACCAGTCTTCTGATACGTTACAATCCAGGACGCTCCTTAAGATCAGAAAACTCCGGACTACTGGTAGTTCCCAGAATATCAAAATCTACAAAAGGAGATAGGGCTTTTTCATATTTATCTCCAAAACTTTGGAATAGCCTTCCTGACAGTGTTCGGGGCTCAGACACAGTTTCCCAATTTCAAAGTAGACTCAAGACGCATCTCTTTAATCTGGCATACACATGATTAATTTCTTTACCTGATACTCCAGTACATCTATCCTGAATGGCAACCACGCTAATTCTTTTTACCTGCTCTTTATTTTTCCACCCATCCCGAGGCATCTGGAGATTGTGCCAGTTTCAGTAGACAGAGGCCGACCCTGTGAGGACCCAGAGGCATCCAGAGAAGGACCAGCTCCAGCTGGATTCTTCTTCATGTTGGTTTGGATCTACACATGCTGCTCCTGAGCTCCCAGTGATCCAGACCCCCATCTGCCCTCTGCACCTGCTGACTCATCCCTGAGCTGAACTGGACTTTGTGTTAATTTAAATTAACTTCTGTTATATCGAACTTTCATCTGTATAACACACATGATGTTATACAATTTCTGTTATCTGTTATCACCCAGATGAGGATGGGTTCCCTGTTGAGTCTGGTTCCTCTCAAGGTTTCTTCCTGTTGCCATCTCAGGGAGTTTTTCCTTGCCACTGTCGCCGTCACCCTTGGCTTGCTCATCAGGGACAATCTCATTATCTAGTCACATTTTTCTTACACATATATACATTTCCATAAGTCTTCTTTTCATTTCTGTGAAGCTGCTTTGAGACAATGACCATTGTTAAAAGCGCTATAGAAATAAAATTGAATTGAATTGAATT
>QNUK01001030.1:48412-79121 GCA_013621035.1 Clarias magur
CATCTGATCTTCACAGAACTCGAACAGGCGAATTGAATATCTAGAGTCAATACTTGTTATGTTTAGATAATGTAGCTCCAGTTAAAAGGAAAATTATTAGAGATAAGAAACTCACCCTTGTATATAATGATCACATGCGCCGAAATTAAACTAAATGGCACCAAACTAAATTGTTAGTATTCCAAAAGCTTTGAAGAGAGCATCCTGAACTATAAAAAAGCTCTCAGTGATGCTAGATCAATATTCTCCACTCTTATAGAAAATAACAAAAATAACCTTTTTTATTTAATACCGTAGCTAAGTTAACTAAAAAAAGACCACTGCAGAAATTCCTAAAAAAACATCATGCAGTAGGGGATTTCATGAACTTTTTTTAACAAAATCATAAATATTAGGCAAAAAATTTAGGCTTTGAAACCAGACAATTTAAGTAACACAGATAACTAACTACATCACATCAGAACTTAGAATACTTTACTACTCCCTTGAAGCGAGAGAACTAATTTCACTCATCTCTCTTCTTCAAAAATCGTCAACCTGTATATTAGATCCTATACCACACATTTCTCAAACAGATAGTACCAGCAATAATAGAACCCCTGTTGAAAGTAATTAACTGTTCACTCAGCAGTGGGTATGTCCACAAATCCTTTAAATTAGCAATATTAAACCGCTAATCAAGAAACCTGACCTTGACCCCGTCTGCTTTCTAATTACAGGCCATATCAAACCTTTCTTTATCTCCAAGATTTGGAAAAGGTAGTATCACAGCAGCTATGTTCACATCTACACAGAAATAGCATAAATGAACTGTATCAGTCAGGATTTAGGCCTCATCACAGCAGCACTTGTTAAAGTAGTAAACGACCTCCTATGGGCCTCTGATCAGGGTTGCGTCACTATACTTGTGTTACTGGACCTCAGTGCAGCTTTTGACACCATTGATCAAAGTATTCTCCTTCACAGATTAGAAAAGGTAGTAGGAATTAAGGGAACTGCCCTTTTGTGGCTCAGATCCTATTTGACTGATCGTTATCAGTTTGTAGATTTAGATGGTGACCATTCCTCATGTTCTCAAGTGGAGTTTGGTGTTCCACAGGGTTCAGTTTTAGGCCCACTGCTTTTTTCCCTTTACATGCTTCCTCTGGGCGACATAATTCGTAAACATAGTATTTTAGTTTTCGTTGTTATGCTGATGACACACAATTATATGTCTCAGCAAAACCAGATGAGAAAAACCAGTTTGCTAAAATTGAGCAGTGTGTGCAGGACATAAGAGATTGGATGTTAATTAGGTTTCTTCTGCTTAATCCTGATGAGACAGAAGTTCTGGTCATAGGACCACAAGCAGCTAGAAGTAAGCCCTTCTGATCACACTGTAACTTTAGATGGTCTTTCTGTTCCATCAAATGCAACAGTAAAAGACCTTGGTGTGATTATAGAGTCCAGCCTTTCGTTTGAAGCACATGTAGATTATATCACCAGGATAGTTTTTTTTTTCACCTCAGAAATATTGCCAAGATAAGAAACATATTGTCACTAAATGATGCAGAAAAACTAGTTCATGCTTTTATCACCTCTAGGTTGGACTATTGTAACGCCTTACTGTCTGGTTGTTCAACTAGGTGTATAAACAAGCTTCAGTTAGTACAGAATGCAGCAGCGAGAGTCCTCACTAAAACCAGATTTTAAGATACTACTTTTGACATATAAAGCACTAAATGATCTCGCGTCACAATATTTGAGTGAACTGCTAGTGTCTTACGATCCGCCACGCCTACTTCAATCAAAGAATGCAGGCTGCTTGTCAGTACCATGTATTACTATGTATATTTGATGAGTGTGTTCAATAAGTCCATAAAAGATCTTGACTTATCAGCTTAGAAAATCCAAAAATACATTTGGACAAATATGGAATGTTTTTCTTCCATGATTTATTTTACATCGTGTGCGGTATGCAACTGGTTCATTAATGAACGTTGGATCCCATCTCCGCAAATGACTGCTACTGCATAGCTTTTTTTAGTAAAATGCAGCTTGAAACTGACAGAGCCAGCAATGTCTGAAATAATACATCAAACTTTGCTCTTACAGCATCACAGATCATGCACGGATTCATACATTTCCACACCACGCAGCATGAAATTAATGAAAAACAAACTGCATTCATGGGATTGTGGGCATCATCAATTTCATACCCATTAAAATAAGTATATTTATATATACATTTTATTATTTATATTAAATTATTTGAGTCTACACAATTGTGTTTTTCTTGAGATTCTCTGTTATGATTCTCTGGCTGTACATGCGGCAAACTGCCAGGTGGTATCCACAAATTGCCGTCCACTCACTCTTTATCTTTAGAGGGAACAATGGGGCAGAATTTTACTATAATTATTTCTTGTCACAAGACGGAGCAGAACTAGGTGAATCCAAAAGGTGAATCATTCATCATGCAGATGAATAATCACAACATTAATAGGAAGCATTAGGTCGGTAACCAGGAAATCAAGCAGCGAGATGACTATCCAGAAAATGTTTCACAAAAGCCGTAGTCAAAACGAGGGAGCGCGAGATCAAATCCGGGAAATCAATATCGAAGCGGCAGTCCAAAACAAGAGGCAAGAGATGAGAAAACAAAACAATCTTGGCAACGTGAAGGCGAGAAAACAAAACGTGAGAATATCGAAGCGAACAACACTCAATAATCCAGCGATTTAAGTTGTGCACAGCGAGTGCTTAAATTCCTGGAGTAATCATTAGCGGATTCAAGACAGGTGTGCGGACAGGGCGGAAACGGGAGCGTGGGAAAGAACACAGACATGTTAGGGAACTGAGTTTGAGTTTGAGTGGCATGTCGCTTCAAGAGTGGAAGATGACCAGGAAGACCTGAAATAAGCAAGACCCCAAAAATGTTGAAACTATTCAGACAACATTGCTGACATTGTTGGTGGATCATAGGGAACAGTCCAGGCAATCCTCACATGTGATTTAAACATGTGTTGTGGTGCTTCCAAGTTTGTCACCAGGTTGCTGACCCAGGAGCAGAAGGAACATTGCATTGAAATCTGCCAAGAAGTCCATAAGTATACCACAGGGCGAAACTTGAGTATGGGTATGACTCTGAGATGAAGCAACAGTCTTCACAGTGGAAGAGCCCATCATCTTCACAACTGAAAAAGGCGAGGCATGTCCGCAGCTCGACCAAGTGCATGCTCATTGTCTTTTTCGACATTTGGGACATTGTGCATTGAGCATTCATCTGTAGAGGCCAGACTGTAAATAGTGAATTCTACTGCCAGGTTTTAAGATGTCTTAAGGGAGGAAGCACGATGAAAGCAACTGGGCCTATGGCGTGTGACTATGTACTTTTTTTGATACACTTTTGTATTTGTTAGTCCACCAGTTCCAAGTGGAAGTTCAGAAATCTGAAATGGTTTGTTTCATTTTTGGACTTTGGATTTTTGGATTTTGTGGTAAAGTGTTAATAAGTGTGGAGACTATTGCTGAAGTGGAATGCTTTGGGAAATGTAATTTTCTGTCACTTTATCACTGTCACAACATCCTAGCAGCATACACACATACAGTACACATAAAAACATTTTGAGATACTTGATTTGTGATTTTTAAAACTATAAGCTGTAATCATCTAAATATTCAAAATGAAAACAAAATAAAAACTTATTTCACTTACTTTATTTCACTTCTTAATTGAGTCCCAAAAAAAAAAAACATTTACATGAAAAATATTTTTAGATTCACTTTATGTACATGCACAGTTGTTATATAGTTATAAACATGGGATGTTGCTCAAAATATTCAATAGCAAAACTGAACAGAGAAATATTATGGCCCTTTTTAAAGCCTCTACTCTGTGATGTTGTAAATGATTCAGTATTGCTAACATGAAACACTTTCTTCTTTCTTAAACATTAAAGAGAATTTAATTTTGCAGTCAGAATTCACTGTATGGCTAGCTGGACACTGACCAGGGGAACCAGGATTGCAGAAGCAGTGATTAATTTAGTATGCTTTTGTATGGTTGTGGAGTTTAAGTTTTATCTGTGTACTTTCTAGCATGAGCTAGCAGGACAATTCAGTGCTTCATGGTTAATGCAGCATCTTACACAGTTTCAGTATCTTTATGGCTTAGTGGGTAGCACTGTCACCTTGCACCTCCAGATCCTGTGTTCAATTCTCGTGTCGGGTATGCGTGCAATGAGTTTGGATGTTCTTCCCATGCTTGGTGGATTTCCACTGCCCACAGTCAAAAGATATATAGATTAGGTTAATCGGCATTCCCACATTGCCTGGAGTTTGTGTGTGCGTGCGTGCGTGTGTAAATGTTGCCCAAAGGTCCTACCACATTCGTACAAAGGGGAATAAATACGGTGGTCACCACTGGCCACTAGTGGTCATCATGGTCCCTAGTTGGACTGCAGAGGTTCTTAGATGGATGGATGGATGGAAGGATTGTTCCTTTTGCACAAAGTATTCATTTGATGCAGTTGTACATAAATGTTTCCAGAAACATTGCTATTGATAATAATATAAAAATAGATACCACATTTAACTAGTATACAAACTGGTTTGCGAGGTGATAGGTCCAGATTGGGCTAGAGTGGAGAGAGTGCAAATTGAGGGTTCAGGCGCACGGCAGCGTTGGCGTCTTCTTGTTGTAATGCAAGGAGAAGGCCACTCGCTAGTGTTGTAGTCTGCGGAGAAAGATGGTTGGGGAACTGTTGGGGTTTTTGTTTATTCGTTTTTCTCTACAAGCCAGTCCGTCTGCAACACACCTCTGAGCTCAGGAGAATGGGTCAAAGAACAGCCAGAACACAGATGATTGCTCTTTTACCAGTCTAAATTTTATTCGATAAACACGCACATATATAGTAGTTACACACCGTCCTGTGCGGGCAAAGCACAGGATAGGAGACTTATCAAGGACAGAAATTAGTAAATATTATGAGAGTTTGCTATGCAGTTTGCCAAAATAAAAAACTAAGAAGGCCGAAGAAAAACTAAAGAAAGCCGGAGAAATAGGAACAGAGTACGCATGCTCTGGACTTCTTGACGCCGTTTTCATCCTCACACACAGCAAATATCCTTATCACATGAGGACAGAGACAGAGTGCCCCGTCCAACAGAAAATATCCCGAATAACCAAGAGATCATGGATGTCAGCAATTTTCCCTTACAGATGAGTAATAAGTGATTAAAATAAGATTAAATGGAACAAGAGACAGTGTCATCATTCAAGATATCTTTAAACAAATAATAATTCAGAAGGAGATTGATGTGCATGACTAAATCTGGTTTGAAGTGATTCAATACAGTAGAGCACAGTATAATGTAGTATATACTTATATATCAGGGGCACGGGGCCGTGGAAGCAGGGGGTATGATGGTAAGAATGGTCCCTTTGACCCTGAATCCCCATATGACCCATCTGGTTCAGAATACCCTGAAGACCCTGACAACCCACAAGTGTCAGGCAAAAATAGTGTTTTTGTTTGGTCTGTGAGTGGTAGGGGTGGTCCAAAAGTTGATCCTCCTTCTATAAGTACGTTAAAGGACAGAATTAAAATGTTGCCATCGGTCACCAATGTTTTGCATTTTGTGGACATGTTAATTAAGTCCTCTCGCCATTGTCAGTTAGTTGGGGCAGATTACAAATTCATCTTACAGTATGTGTTAGGAGAAACGTATGATGAGGACGAGCTTGTTAGAAAGGTCCGCTGTTTACACCCCGATATGGAACGGGTCGATAAGACTGAGGTTGCAGAATTGATTGAGGTCCGGCAGCCCACTCTTGTCACAAGTACCTAATTGTAAACAGGAGAAAAATGAGAGTATATCTAAATTCTTAGTGCGTTTCAAAGAAACATGGACTCTTTTGGGTAACTTAGATTTAAACACAAAGGAGCCCAATTTGCTCTTCACCAATACTCTTGTCAATAACTGTAGACCAGATGTTGTTAAGGTGTTGAAATTTCAACTTTCTGACAGATCCACCATGACTGTTGACCACCTGGAAAAACGTATAAGGACGATGGAAGGAGATGGTATGTTGGATTGTAAACAAATTGCATGTTTGTTTGTAGAGGGAGATAAGCAAAGCGATAGGGAACATGGACGCAAACGCGGACGTGGCCGGGGCCGCGGAGGTTTTGGAAGAGGGCGCGGAGGTTTACAGGGGGCTTCACGCCGGGTAGGAAACTGCTATTATTGCAACAAGGAAGGTCATTGGGCTAGGGAATGTCGTAAGAAGGCTAGGGACGAAGGTCTTCTAAGTGACGGACAGTGGCATGATGTGAACACTGTCTTCTCTCCACCACCTCCCCCACTTGTGTCGCAGCACGTAAGAAGGCTAGGGACGAAGGTCTTCTAAGTGACGGACAGTGGCATGATGTGAACACTGTCTTCCCTCCACCACCTCCCCCACCTGTGTCGCAGCAGCGCCAAGGCTGGGGGCCGCCCTCAGGTGGTCCCTATGCCCACGCTCGTGACACAGGAAACTCCTATAACAATGCATAGGGTTGCCTACAGAGCTTATACCCCGCCATGTTGCTTTGCACTTTTTGAGTCACCCCTTTTATTGAGTTGTGTGTGGAAGGTCACCCTTTTTCCTTTTTGGTAGATATTGGGGCGACCATGTCATCTCTAAGCAAAGATTATGAGGGGCCTCTTTCTGGAAAAAGCATTAGCTCTGTGGGAATAGAGGGGGTTGCGCAAAGGAATTATTTCACACCATCACTCAGTGTTACGTGTTCTTATGATGACAATCTTCATTTTTCTCACCGTTTTGTCTGTATGCCTGACTGTCCTTTTAATCTCCTAGGGCGAGATTTGATGAGCCGGCTGCATATGTCTCTTATCTTCTCTGGTGCAAAACTTACTGTCGAAGTGCCCGACACTGCCCCCCCACCTCCTCTTGCACATTTAGCTGTAAATAACTCTTTCCTCTTTTCACAGAGCAGCTCGCTCCCTGAATGCCTCGATAGCGTGCCGAGAGAACTGTGGGCAGAACACAAGGACGAGGTGGGATTAGTACATTGTGTACATTAGTACATGAGGCCAAAATAAAACACCAACACCCTGTGTATGTTTTCTATCTGAGGCCAAAGCCTCAGGCATTGATGTGATTTTAGGCTCTCTCTTAGAGCAAGGTGTTATCAAACCATGCGTTAGCTCTTATAACACGCCTGTTAATCCTGTACTCAAGCCCAACGGCACATGGAGGTTTACACAAGATTTGCGCAAAATTAATGAAATAATTATTCCTGTTGCACCTGTTGTACCTGATGTGCTTTCCGTCGTTTCCTCCATTCCATGTCACCATTCACATTTTTCTGTAATTGACCTCTGTTCTGCCTTCTTCAGTGCTCCTGTGGAGGAGCAGACCCAATCTCTTTTTGCATTTACTCATAGGGGGCGACAATATACGTGGACATGCCTCCCTCAGGGCATGATTGACAGGCCAGCTGTTTTTGCATCAGTAGTAAGAGATGCGCTTGCCACTGATTCTGTCTGCCATCAATACGCGGATGATCTTCTTGTGTCTGCAGCGACACCAGCTCTCTGTGAGAAGGCTACCATCTGTCTCCTCAGGCATCTGGCTCAAAAGGGCTTCAAGGTATCAAAAACTAAGTTACAGTTTTGCAAAGACACTGTCAAATATCTGTGTTTTGAACTGTCCCAAGGTCAGAGACGCCTCTCGGATGAACGCATCAGGGTGATCCTCGACACCAAGCGCCCTGGCACAAAACACGCGCTGATGGCTTTCCTGGGCCTAATCAACTACTGCCGACAATGGATCTCTGACTGCTCCTTTTATGACAAGCGTCTCAGGTCAGCCATTTCTCATACTGATCCTCTACAGCAGCCACTGACCTGGACAGCAGATATGCTCAAAGCGTACAAGGAACTGAAATGAGCGCTGTGCTCTGCCCCGGCACTGGGCCTTCCAGACTATAAAAACCCTTCCATCTCTATGCATGCGAACACGAGGGCACGGCATCTGCTGTTCTGGCACATGAACATGGGGGGGATGAGACCATGCGCATTTCTCTCCAAAACTTTAGATACAGTGGCACGGGGCCTGCCTGCCTGTTTTCGGGCCGTGGCAGCGTGTGCTTTGATGGTACAGGACGCAGAGAAAATTGTTCTTTCGTATCCTTTGATTTTGCACTCCCCACATCAGGTAAAACAAGTGCTTCTCAACCTCCAAACACAACATATGATCGCCCAGAGGCGCTCAGGTTACGAAATTATTCTTTGTTCTACTAATAATCTTGAAATTAAGCCCACCTCCTCTTTGAGCACCATGGGACACGCTCTCTCACATCTACTTAATGCCCAAGATGACACATTGCATGAGACAGATCATGACTGTTGTTCCGAGCTTATTCACTGTACTAGCATCCGCTCTGATTTATCCGCTCTGAAGTTCGGGGTAATTCGCTGGCTGATAGGGTGCCAAAAAACAAATTTTCTTTCCTGCTTCCGATTCAGATTCGATTAATACATCTTTCCTCGCTAGCTCTTTAATTCCTGATTTAGACCTTCTTTCGATTCAATCATCGGCAACTCCGAATGACTCGTCATTTTGGCAGACACAACACGCGTACTTGGCATCTGATGGTCTATGGTATTCTGCTGATGGGCAGTTGTGTTTACCCTCTCATTGTTTGCCATTCCTCGTGCGTGAGTTTCACGGTGTTACATATCGTGCACGAAGAGGGCTTAAGGAAGAAATGAAAAAGATTTTTTGCATCACTAATTTGAACAATACTGTTGATTCACTACTTTCACGTTGTTTACTGTGAGCACAAAATAATGTTGTTCCGGGCATAGGGAAGCACGAACACCTTCCTCTTCCCTCAGTACCGTTTGCAGAATGGCAAGTAGATTTTACTCATATGCCTTCTTGTGGACCTTTTAAGTATTTGTTGGTATTGGTAGATAAATTCTCACGATGGGTTGAGGCTTTTCCATGTGCACGTGAAAATGCAAAAGTGGTGAGGCGGATTTTGGCAAAGAAAATTATTCCACTATATGGGATCCCACAGGTCATTGATTCTGATAAGGGAACTCCCTTCACTTCACAGGTCACGCAGGCGCTGTGCAAATATTTGTCTTTAGATTGGCATCTTCACATCCCATACCACCCACAGTCTTCGGGTATTGTAGAGCGTACCAATCGTACTATTAAGGATAAGTTGAACAAAGCCATGCAAGACAGGAGCACAAAAAATTGGCCAGAGTTGCTCCCTGCTGTTTTGGCCGAGATTAGAATGACTCCCAGAAAAGATTTACAATTATCTCCACATGAGATAATATTTGGTCGCCCCTTTCCTACTCCATGGAGGAGGGGCAAAGCTGCTTTGGGCACCTCAGATCTGGATGTTCATATCGCTGAGTATTCTGCAGCCCTAATTGAAGTATTGGCAAAAAATAAAAAAAAGGTGGCTCAAGTAGCACCACACATGTCCGCCCGGCCTACTCATCCCTTTAAGGCAGGGGACATCGTTCTGATTAGATCATTGAAACCAAAACCATTAGGACAATGTAAATATGATGGACCTGCAGAGATAGTCGCGATAACACAAACTGCCATATTAACCGATTTGTTTCCACAGTGGATACATGCTTCCAAATTGAAGAAAGCGCCAGCGTAACGGCGCATGCGATGCTATATGCTTAATGAAGGTATAATTGTATAATTAAATAACTCTGTGTTCTTTTAGTGTGTTTTATGTATGTGTGCAGAGGAGGAGTAGATGACTTTCACGAGCTGAACATCTTGCCACCACAGCGGTGATCACCCTGAGGAAACAAGGATGTTCATTGAGCCCCGGCGGACCCTCTTCGCTTGCCACTCGGAGAAAACAGCCTCCTGCGTTCCTGCAACCAGATAAACTACTACGTTACTATTGATTCTTCTGATCATTGTGAGACCCACACTTTGAGGGAGTACGTCCTGCATAATAGTCAATTAGCTACGAAGGGTATCTTTCGACCTCATCTTTCGAGTGCGTAAAAGGGCGTGCCTGCAGTCCGCGCACCCGCGTGTCAAGAATAGTCATGGTTACCCCGAATTAATGATATATGTGATTACTCCCGCCGTACGTCTTGTGTGTTATCTCTTAGGACACCCTCCTCATTGTTATTGGTGTAGGATAAAGTTAGGAGGAGAGTGGGCACCTCTTATAGAGGAGCATGCAGGTTGTAAAACTCGTTTGGGTCCTGGGGACCATGGGATTGGGATTAGCCCATCCCCACGATAATGTCTTCTGGCAATTCGCTAATTGGACTGCCAGGCAATATACTAATGAGTCTTGCTATGTGTGTCAGGTTGTCCCACCCTCCACTAACCAGCATTCCCTGAAGACCAAAAATGCTTCCCTGACAGACACCTTAATTACTGTGGCTCGAGTGTGTATAACCGACAATTGTTTGAACACGAATACTTCCACCTCCAATTTTACTCACGCGAATTATACCGAAAAATCGGAGATTAGGTGGTGTGAAAATAACACGGATAAGGGTTCCTGTGTAACGGCACTGCGTACCGTCCTAAAAATTTCAAAACGTGACGTGCCTCGGGTGCTGACATTTAAAGCCCTGGTGAGCGGGAGATTTCCAACGTGCTTTGTAGGTCTAGGAAACGTAACAGTTGGAAATACCTCCATTCGACATTGTAATCGCACATATTGGCCGTATGGTGAGAATCACACTTGCGATGGAAATCATTCATGTTCCGACATCCATCCTGGGGCACAAGGGACCACAGTGATGCCGTTAGACTGGTTCTGGGTGTGCGGTACATCTGTTTATATGTTTTTACCTGAGCTTTGGTTTGGCACCTGTGCTCCTACCCAATTTAGAGGTTTCCTTTTGATAGTCACACAAAACCCACATGGAAGCCAACATCACCATCATACTCGCAGATCGACTGATGACTCTTTTCCTCCTCCTGAACATCGGCTCCAGCCCAAGCTCAATAAATTTTGGCAGGCCATGTTACCCCATTATGGTGTGACTCAGTTATGGAATCAGGTCGAAGTAACACATTATAGGTTAGCCACTTTTGCTAACGCCACAAATCTTGCCATAAAAGGCATAAAGGAGGAGCTCACTGCCCTCCGGCTGACCAGTGTTCAAAACCGCATGGCTCTCGATATCCTCCTGGCCAAAGAAGGGGGCGTCTGCGCCATGGTGGGAGATAGTTGTTGTACTTTTGTCCCCGCAAACGACGACAAACACGGACAGATAACCACCGCTCTGGAAGAAATGCAGCGGGTAGCAGAGCATTTGCATGATGATGAAAAGGGACAAGTGGGTTGGGGTTTGTCTTTTTGGCCAATGGGCCCCGTATGTGTCTTTAGTGGTTCCAGTAATGTGTGTCACTTATGTATCGCTTCATGCAAGGGTATATTCCTGTGCCTCCTGTTACCCCTCCAGCACCATCTATGTATTTTACATATAGAGTTTAGTTCTTGTGTATACATTTATCCATAAAGATTTAAGGATAAAAGAGGGGAATGTAAGGGAAAAATGATATACAAGTATATACTACATTATACTGTGCTCTACTGTATTGAACCACTTCAAACCAGATTTAGTCATGCACTTCAATCACCTTCTGAATTATTATTTGTTTAAAGATATCTTGAATTACGACACTGTTTCTTGTTCCATTTAATCTTATTTTAATCACTTATTACTCATCTGTAAGGGAAAAATTGCTGACATCCGTGATCTCTTGGTTATTCGTGATATTTTCTGTTGGACGGGGCACTCTGTCTCTGTCCTCATGTGATAAGGATATTTGCTGTGTGCGAGGACAAATGCGGCGTCAAGAAGTCCAGAGCATGCGTACTCTGTTCCTATTTCTCCGGCTTTCTTTAGTTTTTCTTCGACCTTCTCAGTTTTTTATTTTGGTAAACTGCATAGCAAACTCTCATAATATTTACTCATTTCTGTCCTTGATAAGTCTCCTATCCTGTGTTTTGCCCGCACAGGACGGTGTGTAACTACTATATATGTGCGTGTTTATCGAATAAAATTTAGACTGGTAAAAGAGCAATCATCTGTGTTCTGGCTGTTCTTTGACCCATTCTCCTGAGCTCAGAGGTGTGTTGCAGACGGACTGGCTTGGAAAGGTTACCCAATTGTTTATCCTCAGCGTGCTGTGCTTGGTTTGAGGAATCCAGTTTCACGGGATTGACAGGTGAGATGTGAGAGAGATTGCCTTTTCTGTGGAGGAGGTGTGGCTGAGAGAGTGAATGCAGAGATAAATAACAAGAACAATGGCAGCATGGAACCTTTCCTTGATGAAGAGAGTGGTCTCCTCAGAGTAATTGTCAAGCCCCTAAGGAAGAGGTTCAACAGGTGAGGAATGGGGGTGGACTACCATCAACAGCTTGGACTTTGTTTTTCACAGGCAGAAAGGGGATTCCCAGAGCCTGAGTTAATTATCTGGACCAGGTGAGCTTGTCATTCATAAAGATATACAGGGAGTAGCCAGAGTTGGGTAGGAAGTCTTTCTGGAGTCGTGACCTCTAGTGCTCCCAGTCATACTAGAGGATCGTGGAACTTCCAGATTGTGGTGGTCCACTCTTAAGCAATCCCTGTCAGGAATATTATGACATATGCCACTTTGAAGCATTCTGAGGAGAAGATGTAGGCCTCTAGTTCAAAAATCAGAGAACAATGGCATGAGGATTTCAGTTGCAGGAAATTGATGAGTAAGATGCAAGAGAGAGTAAATGCGGAAGGCCAGGGTCATGTATCCAGTCAGCATTGTAACAAAGCCAAATTTTGTATCAGAGCCATGTTCCAGAAAATGGAAATGTTAGATCAGTGCCATGAATGCAGTCAGCCTTGTAACGAGAGCCATAGTTGAGAGAGCAGAAGCATTTAGTCGTATCCATGAAATCCAGTAGCATAGCGACAAATCCAAATTATGAGACAAAAGGGGAAAACACAAGGGGAAAAATAAATCCGTGAACAACACAAGAGTATTGGGAAGCGAACACACAATAATTCAAAGCATGCTGTGCTTCCTCAAAGGCATATGGAGGTATGGGAAAAGCATGACAGCTCCTGGAGGTATGGGAAAAACATAACAGCCTGGGAAAACATGTTAGAGTGAGAAGAAAGATGACAGCATGAGAAAAGTCATGACAGGAGCTCGCGAATGTAAGGGACCACCAGGAGAGGGCACTGTATGTTTTTCTGTTTGTGTAGTTTTTGTTAGTCGACTCAGTTTCCCAGAAGGCACCTCGGTCAGGTGATGACGGAGCTCACCTGAACCAAGGTAGCTCATTAGAGTAGTTATAAATAGATGGCTGTTCTGGAAAACTGAGTCAGTCATTAAAGATGTCAAGTGGGCATGTCTTTGTTTGGTATCTTCTTGATTTTGTTTTGTTTGGGTTATGTTTTAGTTTGGTTTTGTGTTATGAAGGCTCTCTGTGGTTGTGTTTGTAGTTTGGTGAGTGTTTCTGTTAGTTACGCCCCAAGTGTTTGATGCTTAGGAGCCGGTGTGAGTGTGTTTCGCTCTTAGGAGCCGGTGTGAGGGTGGTTTGCTCTTAGGAGCCGGGGTGAGGGTGGTTCGCTCTTCGGAGCAAGAATGTCGGGGTGTTTTGCTCATAGGAGTGAGAGGTTAAGAGTTTGGCATGTAGCATCTAGCAGGTTAGGCTTAGAAGAGCCTGTATGTCTGTAAAGTACACAGAGCCTGTATGTCTGTAAAGTACACAGAGCCTGTATGTCTGTAAAGTACACAGAGCCTGTATGTCTGTAAAGTACACAGAGCCTGTATCTTTGTGTTATTTTTAGGGTATTCGGTGTCAGTTCGGTGTAAAGAGCTTGTGTGTTTTTTATTTAACGAGCCTGAGTTTGGTTTTAAGTTTTGAAGTCTAGCTTGGTTTGTTGAATAAAGAACATTTTATGTTTAAAACATCTCCTCTGCATCTATGCCTGCCCTCTTGAGCCCATGGCAAGAACAACAGCCTGAACGTTTCGTATCACACTCAGTTTATTCAGGCATCATGAATTGCAAAAGAGGTATCCAAACCTTGTAAAAAAAACTTTGAAAAATTATTTGAACTCTTCAATAAAGTCTGGAGAATATTTTGGAGGTCTGTAAATAATGATGAAAAGAATGCATGGAGCACCTGTCAGCATGGGGGGGTGGCCAAATACCAGTGTTTGCAAGTCTTGTCATAGCCATATTTGGGGTAGAGGATGCAGTGTCTCGAGTGCCTTTGGGTCTTGCTCCCTGTTTGTGCCATCGATTAATCTGTCGATGTTTTGGCATGTTCCTCTACACCTGGTATAAACTGTTGAGATATGCTAGATTCACAAAACTTTGTTTTAAGAACCACAATCCGTTCTAGAAGTGTGTGGCATTTTCTCTTTTGTCTGTTTGAATGTAGGCAGCTGTGTTTTCCCGTCTCTGGAATGTAAGCTGCTGGCAGCGGGAGGAAAAAGTCCCCTTTTGCGTCCAATCCTAAAAAGTTTTTAATTTAATGTTTGTGCCAAAAATGTTTTGTTTGATCACTGTGTTGATCTGCTGAAGTAAAAATCTTAGAGAAATCAAAGAAAAGTACAGATATAGGAAGCAAACCACAAAGCAGTAAGCAAGAACGTCCGAACAGTAGCTAGGCCGGAAAAAATATTCTGTTGTTCCTAGTGTGGACCAACCACAAAACCCACTATGCCCTGCCAAATATATATATAGGAGTATCTATGCCCTGCCAAAAGACTCAATGTCTGTCAAGCTCAGAGGTCAATTTTTCTCTAGGTTCTCTGTTCTATCGGCCAGACTTGAAAAATACCAAGCTAGATGCCATCTCACGCCCCCAGGATCCCATGCCATGCGACTGCATCCTGCCACCTTGTTATCTCATTAAAGCTATGGAGCTAGACATGGAGACCATGCAGGAGTCCTTGGAAGTCCAGCTGGCACTGACCCAGGGGACCAATTAATCTCCACCCAAATTTCCTCTTCATTTCCTCTTGTCTACACTTACCGGTCTTTGGAATGGGGCCATGGTTCCAGGCAATCCTGCAACCCAGCCAAAGGAACAAAATGACCAGCTTTGGAGTAACGATCAACGACGGTCATAATGCAGGAATTCCCCTCCGATGTTGGGAGTTATGTAACAAAATCTAGGTCAATGTGAGTCAAAGGATGGTGAGGGATGGGTAGTGGTTTAAGGAGGCCTGCTGGAGATTGGTTTGGTGAACTTATCTTAAACATGTCTTGCAGGTGGCCATAAATCCTAGGACATCCTCCCTCATAACCCCCCGTCCAAAAGCAGTGCTGGATCAAGTGAATTGATTCTGGAACAAATAGGGGGTTGGGAGGGACTTTACTTTGGCCTGGTTCTCATGCCATGCCCAACTGTCAAGATAGTGCATCTGTTCTTAGAGTTCTTAGGTGCGATAGGATATTGTAAAATTTAACCTTGAGAAGAATAAGGACCAGCGGGCTTGACAGGCGTTTAACCTTTTGGCTGACATTAAGTATTCTAGGTTTCTATGATCAGTCCAAACCAGGAAAGGATGCCGAGTTCCCTCCAACCAATGTCTCCACTCCTCAAGTATGGCGTTATATTCCTGCCACAATTCTGAGCGCGCGTTCGACATTTTGAGAGCAGGCAAAGCACTCTATGCACATGCAGTGTCTCCACTGAGCGCTCAACAGCTCAATTCTATGCATGCAATGTCTCCCCTGCTCGCTCAACATGTTCCCCGCGAGCACTCGACTCTGCCTATACGTTCACTCACCTTTGTCCAGTGTTACAAAACTGCCACAAAACCAGCCAATCACAGACTTCCACACACGTCTTCTGATTGGCTGTTCGTTCTCTATCTGTACGGTGCTTTCAAAATGGCCATTGTCTCAAAGCAGCTTTACAAAATCAAAAGATGAAAGAAAATTATATAAGGAAAGCATTGGAAATAAAGTTGTATTTATTCATAAATATTATAAACAAATATTATAGTATTTATTTTTTATTCAATGATGTATTGCTATATACCAGTTTCGTTGTCCATTGTGTTTTTATTTACTTATCTAATTATCCAGATTATAGCTCATCGTTAGACTACATCGACTAAAATTAAAATCGCACAACTAGGTCTCTTTACTTATAAATATTTATTTAGAACACTTCCGTTATGCGGTCGAGAGTGACAGCTGATAGAGAAGGAACAGCCACTCAGAAGCCGTGTGTGGAAGTCTGTGATTGTGATGTGTTTTGTAACGCTGGAAAAAAGTTGAGCGAGCATACAGGCAGAGTCGAGCGTGCGTGGAGAACATGTTGAGCGAGGAGGGAAGACACTGCACGCGCATAGAGGGCTTTGCCTGCTCTCAAAATGTCGGACCGCGTGCTCAGAATTGTCGCAGGAATATAACGCCATACTCAAGGGCTAGCTTGATAGCTAGTAGCTCTCGATCACCAATGTCATAGTTCCATTCAGCAGGGGTGAGTCGATGAGAGAAAAATGGACAGGAATGTAGCTTATTGTCCTTGTGGATTCTGTGAGAGAGGATAGCTCCAGCCCCTGTCTCGGAAGCGTCCACCTCCATTGGAGGGAACGGTCTGGGCTAGGGAGGATGGGTGCCCAAAGTGAATCTCTAAGGTTTGTTAAGGACTCTTTTGCCCTTGTGTAAGGGGAACTGAAAGGGGAGGCGTTTTAAGGAGGTGAGAGCTGTGAGGAGGGCTGCCACAGTGCTATAATTTCTTATGAATCTGCGGTAAAAATTGGCAAACCCTTAGAAACATTGGAGTTCATCTAGAACTGGGTATGGGCCAGTCAGTGACCACCTTAACCTTGCAAGGCTCCATCTGGATCTTGGAGCGGGATATCACAATATCACAAACCCCAGAAAAGAACTGGACTTTCAATTTAATTCGTACTTCTCTGCCTTAACAAAAATGTTCTCTAGCAGCTTCTATAAAACCTGACATACATGGGTAACGTGTTAATTGAGGGAGCAAGAGAAGTTTAAAAAATCATTCAGGTTGACAAACACACACGTTAAGTCCCTTAAGACATAATTTATCAGGGCTTGGAAAACTGCATGTGCATTAGTTAGCCCAAAAGGCACCACAAAATATTCATAATGACCAGAGGAAATGTTAAATGTGCTTTTCCACTCGTCCCCTTCCCTGATCCTGACAAGGTGATGTGCTTTTTGAAGGTCCAGTTTAGTAAAGATGTGTGCTCCCTGCAATAGTTGAAAAGCCAAGGTCATGATGGGAAAGGGATAACAATTCCTAATCAAGATTTTATTAAGTCCCAGATAATCGATGCAGGTCTGTGAAGACTTTTTACTCGACGAGGAAGAATCCTGGGCCTGCTGGTGGATAAGAAGGTCGGATAATGCCAGCTGCAAGCAAATTAGAGATTCATGGCCTCTCTTTTGGGGGGAGAGAAGGAGTAGTCCCTAGGACCATCAATTTCACTAGGGGGCCTTGCCTTTTAGATGAGAGGTCTCCCAGAAGTGACAGCAGTAGAAGCAAGTGCTCTCTCTGCATCGATGTTGACGCTCTTCCGGGGAGATGTGGGTACGATCTACTTGCATGGACTCAGGAGCTGGTTCAGGAAGGGGGGGGGAACTGTAGTCTGAGACGAAGGTTGCTGTTGACGCAACCGGTAAAGTCTATCAATTCCAGAAATCCAGAGGACAGCTCAAGGGAAGCTAATTCATCCTTCACTAATTCTGCCAGACCATTAATGGAGGCATCACACAGAGCACACTCATCCCAACCACTGGAGGCCACCAATGTGCCCTAAGAAGAGGAACCCTAAAGGCGAGAAGGGAAACCCTAGAGATGAGAAGGGGAACCCTAGAAGCACCAGAGACCAGGGGAACATACGGGAGGCTAAGGAAACACACTGGAGTTTGAGGGAGCACACTGGAGATTGAGGGAGCAGACTGGAGGCTGAGGGAGCACACTGGAGTTTGAGGGAGCACACTGGAGGCTGAGGGAACACACTGGAGGCTGAGGGAACACACTGGAGATTGAGGGAACACACTGGAGATTGAGGGAACACACTGGAGATTGAGGGAACACACTGGAGATTGAGGGAACACACTGGAGATTGAGGGAACACACTGGAGATTGAGGGAGCACACTGGAGATTGAGGGAGCACACTGGAGGCTGAGGGAACACACTGGAGGCTGAGGGAACACACTGGAGGCTGAGGGAACACACTGGAGGCTGAGGGAACACACTGGAGGCTGAGGGAACACACTGGAGGCTAAGGGAACACACTGGACGCTAAGGGAACACACTGGACGCTAAGGGAACACACTGGAGGCTAAAGGAAACTTAAGAAACACACAACACAGTACACACATAAATACACAAAATAAACCAAGAAAACACACTTACACATTACACAAATCACAGAACACATCAGAGCCCAGATGAACTAACATAAGTAAAATAAACCATAACCATAACCAAAACCAAAACAAACCAAAACCAAAACACATGCCCACTGACAGTGGAAATGACCCAGTTTCCCAGAACAACCAGCTATTTATAACAATAATAATGAGCTATCTCAGTTCAGGTGAGCACCCGCATCACCTGACCGATGTGCCTTCTGGGAAACTGAGTCGACTAGCAAAACACACAGCAACCTCTAGTGGTAGTCCCTTACAGTGACAGCATTTGGGTTTGTGTGTTTGCTGGCTTTTATTGCTGAGTGGCGCTATATAACTATAGACTGACGCCTCAGGCTTTAGTTCATTATCTCAAGGGTTAATGAGCCGCAGCCACTTTATAGTTGCACGTAGTAGCGGATAAAATCAAGTGAAACATTGTAGTTAAACGAATTCCTAATAACAGTACTAAAATTATATTACACATTTAGAATTTAAATTCAATCTTATTAGGAATTTAAACAAAGTTTAAACAAAATTTACACAGTTTGCTTAGTTTACACAAAGTTTACACAATGAGCCTTTAGATTTTATCATGTGTAATTTGAAAAACTACGCGTGTAGGCTTTTGTGTCATCTTGTACTTTGTGTTCTTTAAATTTGTAGTAGGTTTATTAACTGAAATAAATGGAACTAATTGACTATAAAATTCAAACACTGTCAGGACATTCCACTGTGTCAGCAGAGGTCAATGTTTGTTTGCGTTATGATAAGAATGAAATGCAGTAGGCTGTCATGATCATCATAATTTTCTTTAATAAATAATGAACACATTTTAACAAATTATATTTTTACACCCCAGTAGCACATGTGTTGCGCTGTACCACCGCCGGCAAAATCTTATAATATAAGTGAAACATTAAACAAATTTACAATCACAGAACTAAAATTATAGTACAAATTTAGAATTTAAATTAAATATAGACATTTCTTATTATATTTATATTAAAGCAAAGTAAAAGCTAACACAGTAAGCCTTTATATTTTAGCAAGTGTAACACTCACAAACCAGAAAAAGTGAGTTTGCCATAGGTATTGTCAGAATAATGTGCAAAAGCATATATTAAAACTATATAAGCTACATAGCCTTTATAAGACTCAACTTTTATTTTAGTGCACTCACAATGACCACAAAATATTATGATTTTGTAAAATAATGAAAGCAAACAGGGTGTGCTTTTCTTTACTGGTTTCAGTGAACTTGAGCCCATCAGAAAATGAAACAAAACTCTGTGTATACTTGCCTCACGGACGTGAAAAATATATAATTATAGAAGTGAGATATCTGCTTTTATATAAAATGGAAAACAAATTTCAGATCATGTAATTCGTATGAAACGTTAATTATTGGCGCATCCACTGCTGCGGAGATGACGAGATGACATGATCACCTTTATCACTACAGCCGAAACCAAAGACATCAATTTATCAATGAATTATTAAAATGGTCTCCTTGTGCTCAGATGCTTTCATAATCATTAGTTTACTTCTGCCGGTGCGCCCTGAAAAACCTTATGCGTGCGGTTGAGCGCTGATTAGACTACATAGGAAATTAAAGAGGAGTATCACAATGCGGCTCAACACCCCGAGCCCAAACCTCATTTAAATTAAATTAACAAATATTGTTAGTAAACAACAACATCAACAGCCTCCCCCAAAGAGTCTGGAAAGCAGAGTACAGGAATGCGTCGCACAGCTTATAGTGTTTGCTATAACACCATAACCGTATTATACCAAAGATTGCCTGTTAGAAATACCCTAAATAAAATACGTCCACTGTTTTAACCATTAGGTAGTTTTCTATCTGAGGTTAGGCATTGCCTAGACCTCAAATCTCCGAAAAATGTTTAAATAGACGCAATCTTTAATAACCAATGGAGGTTTTGAGCTGTACACACAAATCTTCTCACCTACACAACTATTAAAACTACACTTTGTGACACAATAACAGTGTCACGACCCGCCAAGCCACAGCTCTGTCTTAATCACTTAAGCACTCCTGCTCCATGTTCCCTACCGCCCCTTATGTCTCACCGCCTCATCCTCCGCTCTCCACACACCTGTGTCCCATCACTAATCATCTCCCTTACCTACTTAAACCACACGCTGACACCACCTTGTCGCCGGATTATTGAGTGCCTTCCATAGCCCAATTTTCCAGCGGTTTCCTAGGCCTTGCTTTCCTGATACCGACCACGCTCTCGCTTCTCGTTTTGGATTTCCACGCTCACGGACTTCTGTATCATCGACCAACGGACCTGTTTTGACGACTGCGAACTTGGATCACGGATATCTCATTGTCTCTCTGGTTTTGAACCCTGCTCACCCATCCACCACGATTAAGCCCTGCAAAGCAGCCACCAACCTGCACGACTTCTCCGCGCGCTCGTCGCCGTAATCGCGAAGATCACGCTCTCGCCGGCTCACGGTGCTTCCGCATTCCTGCTCGAAGCGCGTTACACACAAGGCTTCCTCGCCGGCTCACGGTGCTTCCGCATTCCTGCACGGGTCACACTACACACAAGACCATCTCGCCGGCTCGCGGCACTTCCGAATTCCTCCCAGGCTCGCGCTGCACACAGAGCTCTCACGCCGACTCACTCAGCACACGCAGCTTCCCGACATTGAGCAGCAAGTTCTACAGCAACAAGCACGTTTATAAAAACACCCCTGCCAAGTGCTGGATCTTTTTTTTTTTTTTTTACTTTACAGCAGTGATTCACTTAGTATGCGCTGACGCCAGGTCAGAGAGATTTATTTTTACCTGGTAAAACGGTGTTTCCATTGTGTGTGTGTGTGTTTGTTTTGAAAAGCGAGGTGGGGAGAGGGAGAAGGAGTGTTACTGTGTAAAACGAGGCGAGGGACAGGGCTAATTCCACACACACACACACACACACACACACACGGTGCCTGCGCGCACCAACAAAAACACTTATCTGTCAGGATTTATTTGTACTTTTTTTAAAGGTAAAGTGCAGATTAAATTTTTTTATTTTCATTTTATAGATTGTTTTAATTATTTTTATGTATTTATTTTTGGGGGCTGTAGAACAATTAATTTGAGTTTTCATTATTTCTTATGGGAAATGATGATTTGGTTTACGAGTGTTTTGGAATACGAGCCTACTTCTGGAACAAATTATGCTCGTAATCCAAGGTTCCACTGTACTTTCGACTGTTGTGACCCTGGGATGAGCCTTGAGTTTCTCTGAATTCTGAACGTGAAGGTTTGGAATCATGCAGGGTAATGGACATCAATCTCTGGGATACAGACCCATAATCCTCACATGAGATTTTGGTACTGAAGTTTATCCTTACTGTGACATGAATCAAAGGAAGAAGGAGACTTACTTCTGACAAGAAAACTTGTCTGGGCTTGAGCTATCACATATGGAAGGAGCAAAATGAGGGAGAGGGCCAGAAGTTCCTAGTTAGCTTGAGCCAGTACAACAAGTCATTAATAGATTGTATAATATTGTATTGTATTGATACAATACTGTATATCAATATGGGAGCTTTGTACATTGTTGGACTTTTCAATCAGAAACTCCAACAGTTGGGTTGGTTAATTTCCTAAACCATTTATTATGTTAATATCATTTTAAATATATTTTCATTAACACCAATATTAGTGTCTGTGAAGATTCTTAGTCATCCAGACTGGATGAGTGTCACACCTGTGCCGCCTCGGTCCCGGGGGATAAGATCTGGCTCACCGGATTACTGGTCCGCCTCGTTGCCCCCCCAACCCCCCCCCCCCCCCCCCAGTGTGTCTGAATGGGTCTATGTTTTACTTCTGCACGTAATCAAGTTCACCTGTGTCTCCCTCGTGTGTCTGTCTATTTTAACCCCTCACCACCTCGCCGTAAAAAGGACGTAGGCGCGTCCCATCTATCCCCACAAGAAACATTGAGAAGAATGAAGGCGGGCCTATGCTTGTACTGTGGGGGGGCGGGGGGACCACCGTGTTAGCACCTGTCCTCTGTTATATGTAAACCATCACATTCCACCCCACACACATCATCCATTTTGTTTAAAAGCACAAATTTCGTTTAATAATCACACTCTGTCTGTTTGTCCGCTTGTAGATTCCGGGTCGGCTGGCAACTTCATCTCGTCTTCTGTGATTTCCTCGCTGCGAGCTCCTGTGTCGAAGCTTCCGTACCCGATATCAGTAAAAGCTCTAGATGGACGAAATTTAGCACAGTCGCCTCTTGAATTAATGTCAGCGCCCCTATGATTAACTTTTCCTGGTCATACCGAAGTGCTAAAATTTTTTGTACTCCCTTGGTTAGATCAGTCCGTCGTGCTGGGTCTACCCTGGCTCAGCTCTCACAATCCCAATTTTGATTGGGCAGAATCACGGATTGTGTCCTGGTCCCCAAGATGCGCCACATTATGTACAAAATGCCTTGTATTATGTCCTTGTATTGATTACCGTGGGCTCAATGCAGTAACAGTAAAATATAAGCACCCACTGCCTCTGGTACCAGCGGCCATCGACCACCTCGTTCGTGTGCGTAAAGGCGATGAATGGAAGACTGCGTTTAGCACAACATCAGCTCATTACCAGTATAACGTGATGACTTATGGATTGGTAAATGCACCTGCGGTGTTTCAGGGGTTTATGAATGATGTGTTTCGGGATATGTTTAACCGTTTTGTGATAGTGTATCTAGATGATATTCTAGTATACTCACGGTCATATGCTGATCACGTTTGTCATGTAACTGTATCTAGATGATATTCTAGTATACTCATGGTCATATGCTGATCACGTTCATCATGTAACCGCCGTTCTGCATCGCCTGCGCAAACACAGGCTCTATGTGAAGGCAGAGAAATGCGACTTCCACAAGACTGAGGTTGCATTCCTTGGCTATCGCATAGGGCCACAGGGGGTTGGGATGGAAGTGTCCAAGGTCATGGCTGTGCAAAAGTGGCTGGAACCCAGGCCAGTAAAGGTGCTAAAAAGTTCTCTTGAGTTTTCCAATTTCTATCGGCGGTTCATTCGGGGCTTCATTCAAGTGGCAGCACCGTTCACGTCTCTTTTGATAGGTAAGCCGAAACACTTAAATGAGTTTTCCCCAGAAGCGCGCACGGCATTTCAGTGCCTTAAAACAGCTTTCACCACCGCGCCTATATTAAAGCTACCCGACCCAGAGAAGCCCTTTACAGTGGAGGTCAGAAGTAGAGATAGGAGCAGTGTTATCACAACGCCATGGCGATCCAGGAAAACTTCACCCTTGCGCTTTCTTTTCACGGAAATTAACACCTGCTGAATGCAACTATGACATCGGTAATCGCGAACTGCTGGCAGTAAAGGCGGCGTTAGAGGAGTGGCAGCACTGGCTGGAGGGAGCTAAACACCTATTCACCGTGCTCACTGATCATAGAAATCTAGAGTACATCCTGCAAGCAAAAAGGCGAAATTCTCGTCAAGCCCGTTGGGCCCTGTTTTTTACCCGATTCCAATTTAAGATTACATACCGCCCCGGGTCAAAAAATAAGAAAGTCAATGCCCTGTCGCGTTATTACCCACCACCAGAACAACCCGTGAATCCAGATCCCATTTTGCCAAAGTCGCTTTTCGTGACCGCAGTCATTTGGGACATCGACTCGGAGATTGCTCGAATGGCACGGTCTAATCCCGCGCCTAGGAGCTGTATCGACTATACGTTCCTGAAGCGCTTTGTGAACGGGTAGTTATAGAAGCACACACCAATATGGCAGCAGGTCATCCCAGTCTAACTCGCACTTTCCAGCTGTTAGAACAGAGGTTCTGGTGGTAGAGAATGTGAGAGACTGTAAGAACAGTAGTTTCGTCCTGTGCGGTATGCGCGACAACTAAAAGTCCTCATAGACTACCAGCTGGTAAATTAATGCCCCTACCAACACCGAACAGACCGTGGTCACACATTGCTGTGGATTTTGTAACAGATCTGCCTGTGTCGAAAGGGTACACGATCATATTAGTGGTAGTAGACCGATTTTCTAAGGGATGTCGATTCATCTCATTTAGTTCTCTCCCATCAGCCCTGCAGGTTGCAGAAAGCTTGTTTGATACTGTGTTTCGTTGCTATGGCATCCCGGAGGATATTGTTTCAGATCGTGGTCCCGAATTTGACGCCAGAGTCTGGAAGGCTTTCTTTCAGAAATTGGGGACCACGATCTGAAACAATATCCTCCGGGATGTCACGTCAGGCTACCACCCCGAGTCTAATGGGCAGGCAGAGCGGAGTGTCCAAGAACTCGGGAGATACCTCCACGCATACTGTAGCAGTAGACAACACGAATGGGCCGACTGTTTGATCTGGGCGAAATATGCGCAGAATTCGCTACGTCACTCCGCAACCAGCCTGACGACGTTTCAGTGTGTGCTGGGGCATCAACCCCTGCTTTTCCCCAGGGATGCCACTCCAACCAATGTACCCATGGTGGATCAGTGGTATAAGAAAGTGGAAACAGTATGGGAGGATGCGCACACTAAAATCTCCCAAGCAATTCGACATTTCAAGAAGTATGCCGATAGGCGGCGAGGGGAAAGTCCTCCGCTCGGGGGCCATTAGACGAAGGTGCAGCACAGCCTTCGCTCCCCGGGGCTGTAGAAATCAAGGGCACGCCAGCGTTTAGAGTAAAAGAACTACTAGAGTCCCGAAGGAGAGGAAGGCTCCCTCCAATATCTAGTGGATTGGGAGGGGTATGGCCCGGAGGAGCGGAGCTGGGTCCCGCTCGAGATATTTTAAGCCAAGATCTAATCACAGAGTTTCACCAAACACGGCCGGATCGCCGAGCACCACGACGCCCTGGCCGTCCCACCCGCCGGCTATCCCATCAGGTCGGTGGGTCCCGACCTCCTTCGGTAACGGGGAGAGCGCACCCGCACTTCCCTCGGGAAGCCGTTCTTGAGGGGGGTGGGGTTTGGGGGGGGGGTTACTGTCACACCTATGCCGCCTCGGTCCCGGGGGATAAGATCTGGCTTATCGGATTACTAAGCCGCCTCTTTGTCCCCCCCCTAGTTTGTCTGCATGGGTATATGTTTCACTTCCGCACGTAATCAAGTTCACCTGTGTCTCCTGATCCTCGCAGTCATTTAATCATTCGCCACGCTCACCCGCCGCTCCAGCTCTGTTTTTATTTTTTGGTTTAGCTTGTTTCAGTTTTATTGTGCTTACGTTGAAAGTGCAAGAAAAGAAATAAACGTGTTAGACTTGAACCCTGAATTGAATTTGGTTTTGTAGTCTTTCTAATGTTTTTCTTGTTTTTTTCACCTACCCTCTGTTGGACACACCACAAAATCAAAGCATGAGTTTGTTAATGGAACAAAACCATAAATACAACTATAGGCTGATTGTGAAAAGAGAAATGGAATTATAACTTTAAAAAACAATTGACACAAAATTCTCACTTCTATAACAAGGACATTTTATACTTGATATTTTGGCATCTTTGTTTTTGAACCATCTTATCAGTCAAAGAAAACTTGCACAAAATATTTATTTGAATATATCAGAAAAAATATCAGTTTGATACTTCTTGTTTCATTGAAAATAAATTCATTTTCTTCAAATAGCAAAAATTAAATTAATCTCATTTTCTTCTCAAACTTTTCATAATGTATGGCTTTGTTTAGTTCCAAAGCCCAAAACATAATTTTAGTTCATACCTCTGAATTGGATCTCTTTTCATTTTTGCATTCATATCTGTGTTTTATGTTATCATTTTTTGTTTGTTTGTTTGTTTCTGTTTTTGTTTTTTCAAATCTATCACACAAGTAAGCTTTCTTAAAGGTAATGCTAAAGCCTGTAATCACTGTCATGTATCATGTCTGCTGTTCACAGGCTGTACAATAATTAAATAAATACTTTCTTTATAAAAGGTGGACAAAATCCACATTTGTATTACTTTAGTTAAAGTCTAGCTACTTCTGTTTAAACATTACTCAAATAGAAGGGAAAGCTTTGTTTTCTTCAGTTTAATTACTGGAGCATTTGTTTTTTAAAATGCAAATTATTTTTTGTTCTTTTTTAATGTCAACACATTGTTGTATTGTTGCCACAACAACTTGCAGTTACTGACTCACTAAATAAACTCATTTGCTTTTAGAACTTATAATGCCTTTGATAAACAACTGCATTAACATAATTTTTAACATATGTGAATGTGTGTGTGCATGTGTGCAACCCAGGGCAACTTTTAGACAGACAAGTAGTCTTTAATTATAAGATATAACCCACCTAGTTTTAAAATGACACTCACAGGGCACAGCGACGGTTCTGGAAGGTTCCAATTATACACAATTATAAACAATTATAGTTCAATTTTATTCTTTTTTTCATTAACAGTATAATTATCATGGTTAAAAATCAAGTATATACTGTATGCAAGTTCGGTGTTTAAGTCAAACAAGTTCAGGGAATGTAAATTGGAACACTTACCATATAACATATGAAGTAGTTAGACTACCAGTATGAAGGCATTTTAATCACTGGTCCAGGTTAATGGGATGTCTGCCTACAATCACATGTTGAGCTTGATAAAATGAGAATGTGGCTGAGAATTTGCCGCTAGTTGATACCTTGCAACAGCTAGTGGTACGGCTTCAACTAGTGGCAGAATGGTTTAATGAAACATTTTGGGAAAATTGTGTGTGACCTAGAACTGTTTGCTGCAACATGCAAATTATGTAAGTAAACCCATCACTAAAGTGCACCCTGTTTTTACAATAAAATTGCATGTGTTAGACTATCATTAACAAGTACTTTACTGTCTGAAACAATTGTTTGTTTGTTAAAATTAAAAAAAAGCCTTTATTTATTTATTTATTTATTTATTTATTTGTCTTGCTTAAAGCAGTGTTGCTGTTTAGTGATCTGAACTTCCGTAGTTCCACCAACACATTATTCCACTACGTACTATGCGGTAATTCCATTATTGCTTAAGACACACATAACACATACAGTATGTGCATACAAACACTCACTGCTATGTGGTTTTTGTGTGGGTGAAAAGGGTGTTGAGGTGTTAAAAAAGAAAAACAGCTACAGGCTTTGCAGCCTTTGTAGGTTCTGTGAATAAGTTAAGATAGGTTCAATGGAACAATATGTAAAAATTAAAAAGAAAATGTACTTTTGAATATGATCGTATCAGAAGATGCTAATGTTAATCTGTAGTTGTGGGGGACTTAGTTACTATTTGAAGATACCTGATGAGACCCCAAAGGTTTATGGGTTACTTGTGTAAGTACCCACGTTGACAAGAAAAGAGTTTGTAGAAGGTTAAAGCTAAAAATAAGTTGTTTAGCTTTTAATGTAATCAGTTATATTATCACCTAATTATATTATAGATTATTGTTTCAGGTTGAAGCCCGCGTTCATGTCTGTCTGTCTTTCTGTATGGCAGGACTCTCTGCCTAACTTATTAATACAAAGTGATAACGTTTTGTAAGTTTGGGTATCTTACACCTTGTTTACACCAAGTTGTAATTCTTTCACTGTCAGCCAAATAGACTCCTCGTTCGGTAATCAGTGAATCACAGATGAAAAATCAAAAAACTAGATTGGATAAAGATGAAGTTTTCTTTTAAAACTCCATCACGTAAATTCACTTATACCACTTCTGTGCTGTTTTATTAGCCATGAAAATATGATCTAATCACAGTAAAAATATTTGGTTTAGCTTTTCTAATTAATATCTATCAGTGCAGGTGTTTGTTTACATTCACATTGTTTGTTTACATGCAGGTGGCCCACAGCTGATGTTATTTAATAATCTACTTTAAAATAATCAGTAGCCTATTTTAACGTAGCTTATTAAATAACATCACTTTTTCTCAACATTTTTCACTTTTGGTGCAGGTTAAACTTCAGGCAGATATCCCATGACATAATCTTGCACATAACTACTCATAATTTCACTTTTACTCATCATTTCGATTTCATTTATGGTGCAGATTTACAGTAAATTGAGGCATATTTTTAGGTTTCATTTAATTCTGTCCAGGACATATAACTTTTTTTGTACAGACATACATACAACTTTCTGCTAGAACCTGTTTAACCCAGGTATTGAAGAAATAAGTACTGTACTGTAGGTCATCCGTCATTGTTTAAAGACTGCCTGTGACTTGGTTATACAGACATCTAGAGGAAGTTCATTCCACCACCTAGTTGCCAGAACAGAAAATAGTCTAGATGCATGTCTTCCTGGATCTATGAGAGATGGTGGGACTGATTGTTGTCCAGGGATATCACAAGGTCTTGACAGGGGCATAAATCATCGAAGATGAACAGTTCAGTTTTACTAGTTGTAAATGGCCTAGACATAGCAGGATCTCCCTACAGTGTACTACATCATCCAAAAAAAAGTGACCCTGTCTAATGCCCCCCTTCATCAAAAATTAAATCCTAGCAAGAGAATTCTCTCGCCAAGGAAAATTTGCATCCCAGATTAAAAAATTCTCAATCGCCACATTCTTGTCAGTGTGAGATGCCAAGGGGGAACAAGGAAGATGGAGGAACAACCTGAGCAGGCCAGGAAAAGGAGAAATCTCAACAAACAACCAGTGAAAAAACACAACTGGAAAAGAGATAGTGGAAGCCAGCAGACCATCCACTATTTATGTCCCCAACATTGAGAGTGGTAAGACTGGTGAAATCCCATCTACACACCCAGTGGAAACACACAGTGAAGTGGTAAGCACAGTGAATTCGTTCATTACTCACAGTGCCAACAAATGCACTCTGTTGGCCAAAAGCGGATATCTGACAGACATAAAAAATTGGAGACACGTGTCGTTGCTTGCCGTTAAGAAGCGTTTTAGAGGAATGACCAACAGAGTTGGGGGACTTTACTTTTTAAAGTAACAATTTACATTACAGCATTACATTTTGATAAAAGTAACTAGTTAGAGTACTTTTCCATTTCCATAACATGCCTTGTATTGTTTTTAATCACTCTATACACAACCCATGATTTTTATGCTATTATTCTTTTGTTTTTTATTTTCCTTTTTTAGAAAATATAAAATTTTCATATTTTATAAAAATACCAAAGAAAATTGTGTATAGAGTGATTAAAACTATACAGTATAACCCATGTTATGATAAGGAAAATCTCAATTTATTTCATTCAAAGGATTCAAAACAGTAACAATGTCAATTTTGAAATCTGGAATCCAGAAGATGAAATTTAAAAAGAAGAGCCTCAGATCCAAGAAGGTCTTAAAGTGAAGAGGGGTGCATTTTACTTTCTCTGAATCTACAGTCCCTGACAAAAGTCTTGTCTCTTGTGTACAAATTGACCTGAAGTGCCGCTGAAATATATTTCTAATCAATATTTTTTTACAAGAAATGGCTCATTTTAATCCCATCAGCTTTTGTACTAATGTTTCAGTGCAAAACGAAACTATCAAAAAGTATTCTAATATTCACAGCTTAGTAAAGCCCATTGAGTAAATTTTAGCAAAGACATAAGTGTTGTCGCCTTGTCATATGAGCTTCACCAGTGACTAATAATGGATCAATTAGGTCTCAGGTGTGTATAAAAAGAACCCCAATACACTGGACCTTCACATCAACTGGAACTAGACCTCTGCAAACATGCCTAAGATTCACCCTGAGACTAAAGTGTTGATTATCAAGAGGCTAAACACCAGATCCACTGCTGATGTGGCAGACACCTTCAGTGTGTCTCAGCGTCAAGTTCACAGGATAAAAAAAGGATTTGAAGAGACTGGAGACGTTTTTGACAAGCCCAGGTCAGACAGACCCCGCAAGACAATTGCTCAAGAGGACCATTTGTTGGCTCAAAAATCCAAGGCCAGCCTATTTTCCACTGCAGCAGAGCTCCACGAGACCTGGTCACCTGAAGTCCCTGTGTCAACCAGAACAGTTTGTCAGATTCTGTCTCGAAATGGCCTCCATGGTCGAATCAGTGCCCAGAAGCCAGCACTAAACAAAAGACAATTGAAAAACCATGTGGCATTTGCCAAGGCCCACAGCCTGCTAAAAGGACAGACAATGGAAAAGTGGCAGAAGGTGGATTTTTCAGATGAATCTTCTGTTGAATTACACCACAGTCGCCACAAATATTGCAGGAGACCTACTGGAGGCTCGCATGGATCGAGACACCAAAACAGTGAAGTTTGGTGGTGGAAAAATCATGGTCTGGGGTTACATCCAGTGTGGGGTGTGCGAGAGATCTGCAGGGTGGAAGGCAACATCATAGTCTAA